>PVJA010010647.1:27193-57037 GCA_004027025.1 Myocastor coypus | reverse complement strand
TTTTTTTTTTTTTTTTTTTTTTTTTTTTTGTATCTTCCAGGGTCAGATCCCCTCAGGATTAAGTTTGGGACCATATATAGTGCTTTGTAGAACTGTTGTCAGTGCCAGCCTTTGGGATGAGTCACGGCCATTGCTTGGCCACTTTGCTTTCTGTGAAAGCCTGAGAGAATGTTTTTCTCTGGGTGACTCTCCTTAGACACACTATAGTTCATTTGTCCCTTTTCTCTGAGGTCCCATAATCTCAGTGACCAGAAAATTTAAGATACCTCTCAGTTATAGGATATTACAGCACAGGTTCTCTTATGTCCTGAGTCCTTACTGACCTTGAAGGGCTAG
Source organism: Myocastor coypus (assembly GCA_004027025.1). NCBI lineage: Eukaryota > Metazoa > Chordata > Mammalia > Rodentia > Myocastoridae > Myocastor > Myocastor coypus. The sequence goes on along the minus strand of PVJA010010647.1, from coordinate 56,701 downwards.
GGCCAAAATATTGGCTATCCTCATAGCCCTTCTTTTTCTCCAATTTTTGGTCTGTTAACTTACATTCTTAACCCTCCAGCAGAAAAGCTTTGTGATACTATTACTCTATAACATAGGTACTTGACCTTATCATCTAAAATATTTTTTTGTGTGTACATTTTTTTTTTTTAAATCTTAGGTGCCTATTGACAATTTTTAGAAACGATGTATGAAGCACATTTTGTTCTTGTCTAAACAATATTAGTACAAACTTTTATTCTCAATGAACTAAGACAAAGTAGTTATATATCTATCCTAACTCTCTTCTGTATGTAATACATATAGATGGATATAGATATATATATATATATATATATATATATATATATATATATATATATATATGTGTGTGTGTGTGTGTGTGTGTATGTATATATTTTACTTCAAAGTTTCTAATACTAAGGGAAAATATACCATGTCTTATAACTAGATTATAGATCAGAGATACAGTATGAATCATAAAACAAAAAGTATAACCAAATAATATTCAGAAAATCAATTAAATATTAGTTAAAAATAAATTAAATATTTCAAAACAATTGTCCAAACTTCAAATCAAATCATGAGTCCAACTCAGAGGCCAGGATGTTAATTAAAGAACTTTCAACAGAATCTATTCCAAGATATTGCTATGCATCATTATATATCTGTATGTGAATATATGCATGTTGTTACGTGTAATAGCAAAGCAACGTAACGCACATTGACCTGAGGCTTACTTATTTCAACTGGCACAGTGTTGTGGAGATTGTTCCTGCACACCTTATTCAGGTCAATCATGTTTTTCATTCAAAAATTATCTAGTACTTCACAGCATAAATGTGTAAATCTGCTTTCGCTTCTCCTTCCAGTCTTCTACTGATGGACATGGAGATTGTAATCTTTATCTCACATGTGATCCTATGTGAGAACATTTTCTTCTTCATTTATACCAACCATCCACGGGCATCTCTGGAAAGGGTTTGCAGAATTCAAGATCCCAGGAAACACTATAAAACATCATTAGCCATATGATTAATAAGTTTTTTTCCTCTCCTATTTTGATTAACTGTAATTGTTAACATCATAAAAAAATCCTATGTACAGCTGGGCCCTAGATCCATAACACAAAGAAAAACGTTTTTCTCACAGATTCTGGAGACTGTGTATAAGAGATGCTAATTTTATCTTGCCTAAGTGATCCTCCGGTCTTGTCACTTTAGGGAAGGTGTGGCATCAGTAAAACTGTCAGCTCCCGTTGGTGACAGCTTCTCTCCCATGGTGCCACTCTCTCATGCTTATCCCCTACCGTGCATGTGTTGTGCTTCCTGGAGGAGGGAGCCAGGAAAGCTCAGAGTCCTGCAGTGGAGAAAGCACCTGTCATGCTCTCACGCAAAGAAAATCACCAAGCCAAAAATAAATCTCCTATAAGCACAGGTTCCTGCTATTCTGCTGTTCACTGAAAGAATCAAAAAGCCACTCCCTTGGTGATGCTAATTTTCTCACGGATTCTCAGTTACTCTGCATGAGCTATCAGAAGATTAAACTCCTAAGACCAGCAACTTAAAGTCTTCAACCGCATGACTGTATTGCTTCCGTGCCCCACAGGACATGGCCCGATGTCCACTCCGCATCTTCTCCACACACTGTATCCATTCTCCATCCCTTTCACTGCTCTTGCCACTTTCTCATCTCCGCCTGGCTGAATCTTACAGGGAATTCAGAACTCAATAGAGAAGCCGCCACACCAGGAAACTTGGCTATAACAATTTTGCTTCTGTTTTAAATTATTTTAATATTCATTTTGCATCTCATATTCAGCCATGCATTGTTACTGTTTGCATGTATAAGACTTATGTCCTTTATTAGATTATCAAGTCCTAGAGGACAGAAATAGGGCCACATAAAGCATTTCTTTATTATGTTATATACCATGTACATAATAAGCACTTAGTGCATACTTTAAAATATTGCATTAAGTTAACAGTATGACTTATATCCACAGTCCCCATTTTTCAATAAGTGTTTTCTAGCTTTGCAAGTCAACATCTGTTGATGGGTTTTCTTCAGTGTGTAGAAAAGCTACAAGCAGAAATGTTCTGAGCCTTCTCAGCAGGCACTAGCTTAGACAGGAGGAAATGATGAGTATGCTCCTTGGCTAAAGGGAAAAGAAAAAAAAAAAAAAAGAAAGAGCCTTTACAAGGGCCAGGAAGTTGATTTATGGGTGGGGACACAGAAACAAGTCAGATCTGGAAGGTTATTTCCTCAGTCTCCCTGATCAAGACATGTTAACCACCTGGTCCCTCAACCTCTTCTTGAATAATTTTACTTGAAAGCTTTTCTTGAACGTGACAGCCATGCCCACATCTTCGTCCCTTTCCCTTATCTCATTTTTTGCATATGCCATTCTCTGAGGTTTTCTTTAGCCCCCAATTTCCCAGTCACCCAAAGAGCTAGCAGTTGTTTTCTCTGCAGAAGTCCTATGACTGATGGAGGACTGAGGACAGGTGAGCACTGCTCCAAGGCTGAGCTTCTCACTGGCTCACCTTGCCCTGCCCTTCACAAAGCTATACTGCTTGTGGAAATACATCTGTGTACAAAGCTGCTATCAAAGTGCACTCCATGTCTTTATTTCAACTCCAGAGGAAGTACCCTTTAAAAAGTACCCTATAAAAGTCACATGAGCTTTATTGCTCTCAGCTTAGTCTGTAAACAGCAGGAACATTCTGCCCACCATCATCCTAAAGTCACTACACAAAAACACAACCTGGAGGAGGCTATTATACGGTACTATACAGTACAGGCCTGGAAAAGGGACTGTTATGGTTTGCGTCTAGTTGTCCCCTCAAAGCCTCATGCCTGATTGACGTAACAATGGACAAATACAAATATCAGAGGGAAAAGAACACTTCTGTCATCATGCGGAGAATGTTGATGCTGATGAAGTTTGAAAGTGTTTAGACTCCACCAACAGAGGGCCAGCCATAGAAGCGGTCCAAGGGTGACAAACAAGTCATGCAGGATAAGTGAGTTTGAGGAAGGAAGGGTCTTTCTAAAAGTGGAAAACAGCCCCTGCTTAAAGTGTCCCAAAATTTCGCTCTGAGTTGCTAGCACCTCTGACCAAAAACTTGTGTTGAAAAGCTGGAAATCAGTGTCTAGATACCCAGACCTATATGCACTGAAACAACTTGCTCAGATGTGGGAACATCCACCCTGAGGCCTTGATAGTCCTCAAGGGTCTGTCCTTGCAGGGAATAAGGATCTGAATGGTTTCGTGGCCACAGTTCTTCTTGTGGGCCCCCCAGAGTGCCTCAATTACCTGAACACTAAAGTGAAACATTTTCCTGAAGGGAAGTATCAGGCCAATTCCATGCTAGAGGCACAGGGTTTGCAAGTACATTTCTAAAGCAAAGAGCATAGCGTAGTGTCTCAGTCACTCTTCTCTCACTGCTGGGACAAATACCTGACACCCAATATGAAGGAAAGAAAGGTTTATTCAGTGCACAGTTACTGGAGGTTTCAGTCCCTACTTGGCTGTTGCCAAGGCTGAGTGGCACAAGGCAGAGAACATCTAGTTCATGTTGGTGGAACAGCAACAATCACAACAGGAGCAACAGAGGCAACAGAGAGAGTCTGCCTCTATGTCTCTCTTATATTACATTCAGGCTCTCTGCCTCAGGCTATCCGCCTCAGGCCACACCCATAATCCTAGCAGGATTCAGACCCATAATCCCATCAGTACTAACACTTGTAATCCCAGTGGATCACTCCTAATCCCAGTGGATCATGAGTTAATCTGAAACTCTAAACGTCCCCTCAGCATGACTACATGAGGCTTTGGGAGGACAACTAGACACCAATCATAACAGGTAGGAAATCAGCAGTTTGAGGTTATGATTCCATATCTGCCTCATCCTAATTCTTTTCCTTTGAGCGAGTGATTCTTTAAACCTCAGTTCATCTGTTCAGATGGGAAGCCTGGATGAATGTGGTACCAGTACTAAACCATGAAGCTTTGTCTTCTCAACAATATAACTGTCAGGCCCAGCTGCCTATCCGTTCATCCATCCTAGGCTCTTGGTCATGGATGACTGATGGAGAGGTGCAGAATTGAGCATTTATGAAGGACAGTTTTGGTCCAGTGCTTTCATGGGTCTCCAGTACACAGGTTAAAATGAGAAAATGAAGTCACAGAACTATCTATCACTAGGTGTTACTTTAGGTAGCCACTTTAGGTAATCAGAGGTCACTTCCCACCCATATATTCCTCTTCCTAATGGCCTCCCTTTTTTAATGGGATGGGTTTTTTTTTTCCTGGAGCTCTATAGAATGGTGTTATATTAGTTTCCTGTTGGGATTCTAATGAATTACCACCAATTTAGAGGTTTAAGACAAAATCTAAGGGGACCACCCACACAGGACCCCCCTCCTGTCTCTCTCAGACAGAAGCTTTCTTTGCCCCCAATAAATCTATTCTGCTCATAACTAAAATAAAGTAAAATAAAAAAGACACAGATTATCTTATCAGTTGTGAGTGCACAGTAGATATATCACGGGGCTAAAATCATCCGTTGAGCTATGTGCATTTTGAAGGCTTGAGGTGAAAATCCATTTTCTGGCCTTTTCTGATGGCTGGAGGCCTCTTGCTTTCTTTGACTCATGGCCACATCACTCAGCCTCTGCTTCTGTGTTTTCCCTAGCTCTTATCTTCCTACTTGTCTCATAAGAGCCTGTGATTACGTTAGGTCGTCTAGATAGTCCAGGATGATAGTTCCATCTCAGTATCCTTAACTTAATTACAATCCTCACGAAGTTAGTTTTGTTATGAAAAATGACAGATCCGTACCCTCCAGGACATCTTTGGGAAGGGCCATCCACCTATCCCCAGCACTTGGCTCCCCATCCATTCCTAGGCCACACTGCAGGTTACCTCTCCATCTGTTCGCCCACTGTCAGTCTCTCTCTTTGCTCAGATAGCCTGTTTCTCTAAATATGCAATTCCCTACACTGCCCATCTTCCTATTTTGTTCACCCTTCAAAGACCCACTCACCTAAGGCTTTCTCAGCACCTTCTGAAAATTAAGGATGGGACAATAGAATAAAAGTAGAGAGCAGGAAATCTTTTCTCAATTAATGTCAGACATTAACTTAGAAATTTATTGTTCATCACCTCCCATAGGGACTGTTCTTACAGCTCATACTTCCTCTGATTTCCTTCCTGAAATCCACCTTGATCTTCCTCCCTTCTGCTTACTTATGAATGAATTTTATGCAGATTAGGTTCATTCTACTCATTCCCATCTTTCCCAGCTAGGCTTATGCATTGCCTGTCTCAAATGTCATCAGTGACTGTTGATTCATCCTTTTAGTACTCATAAGGAAACATATCCAGAGGTGCGAAATTACCTGCTTTTCTTTAATATAGAATTTTTCTCATACTAAGTGACTCAATGGAGAGCACTACTAACATGTATTTGTTTATAATCTATTGAAAATTAGTTTTTATGGATTTAATTACTTCCTGAGCATTCATTCATTCATTCATTCGTTCATTCATTCATGCATGCATACATACATTCATTGATTTCATGAATATGTATTGAATGAGCATGTCCCATATCTAGTTACTACTCTTGCCCTCGGGCTTTCGATGGAGAGTGAGTCCGCCTTCTAATCATATAGTACGTGCTGGAGACAGGCAGTTTATAAAGAGAAATAGCTTACTTCGGTTTACAGTTTTAGAGATTTCAGTCCATGATTGTTAACCCTGTCATCTTGAGCCTGGGATAGAACACTGGGATGGGAGCACATGGCAGAGTAAAACACATTGTTTCAGGGCTGTGAAGAGGAAAAGATAGCAAGGAAGAGACTGGGGTTCCTTGATCCTTGTCAGAGATGTGCTCCTCAATTACCTAAGGTCTTCCCTCTAGCCCTCTTCCTTTTAAAGATTGTGCCAACTCCCAGGAACACCACCCTAGGGACTAAGCCTTTAATACATGGACTTTTGGGGAATAGACAGGGAACAGTGGTTTCTACCTGGGAAGTAGTTCATGTTTAACTGCATCTATAAAGCCCCACCACTACTCTCAATCTATAGATTATGAAAATCAAATGTAAATATGACATAAGAAATAACACAGAGGTGAAATTTCCTTTGGTTATTTCTTACATGGAAGAAGGTTATGCCAGAATGACTTTGTTTCTGCATAAAAGAAATAAAAGCGAGAAGAACCTGAGACAAGAGGGACCGGCTTCCTTCTCTGCTACCCACATCTAGGGCACTTCAGAGATTCTGAGCTTAGTGCAGGACCAAACCTCATCAGGGGTCCTAACACAAAACCCTTTCATTCTGCCAGAGCTGCTTCTCACTTCTTGAAGTGTGATGGATTAAAGAGCCTCTTCTTGGAGCCCCTGTGATGTGAGAGGAAAACAATATCCAACTCTGAGAGCATCCTGCAGCTGAGTATTGCCAGCCTAAGTGCCTAGAAACAGGTTTGCTTTGGCTCTGCTTCCAGCAGAGGAGGGGACACAAGTCCTTCTCCCTCAGCTACCCACATGTGCAGCAAACATCCATGTTCCTATTAGACACAGCTGCTCAACCTTTTAAAGTTTTCAAAATCTCCCTGATGTCAGGGATTGATTTACTCTTTTCCCTGGAAGCCTATGTAAGAATGAATTCTAATGCTGGAAGGGACCCGAGAGAAAAGTTGCATTTTTCAATTTATACTCTTTGTTCTTCTAATTCAACAACTTCCAGGAGATGAGTTTATTCACTCTGCTTTGCTCAGCTCCCTGGTCTGCTTCTATTGGCTGTCTGGTCACTGTCCTTTCCTCTTACCTTCCCCCATCAACCTCCAGGCCAGCTTTCTCCTGGAAAACCATCCCCGACATCCCTTGCTGTCCGCAGGGGCACCATACATTTTCTATCCCGTTCTTACAGTAGGGTACAGCTGTAGCCTCTTTCTGCTTCAGATATCTTATCCAGGTGAGAAGGGACAGGCTGTGCACAGACTAGTCCCAGATTCTGTAAGTAGGGACAGAATCAGCCAGAGGCATCCTCTGGGGTACAGACCGCGTGCTAGGGCTTGTGTGAAAGTAGGTTACTGTGCCTGATTCTGTTAGGACTGAGAACAGAGGAGGCCTGAAGGCTGCTTTTCATCTGAATGTGAATCCTAGGAGAACAGGAGCTCTGGTACGCAGAGTTATTCCTGGAGGACTCACAGGACAGTGCCTGAATTTGTTGGTTCAGAGGTTGCTTCAGATCTGGTGCTCATGACGCAGAGGCTTACAGCCAACAACTGCCCCACTCCTCCACCTCTGAGGGTCCTATCCACAACAAAGAGCAGTGTCATTACATCAGACCCCCAGAACTGTAGGTAACAGATGGGCTTTTTAAAGACTCTGCTACTTTGCTGAACCAGCAATTGGAAGTAATAGACACAGCAGAGAGAAAGAAAACACAGTTAGAGTTGAGGGTTTCCCACCGTCCTATGGGCAATGGTGACTTGATCTAAGTGGGCCACATATAAAATGTCCTCAGAGCCTTCTGTGGCATGCCCTGTCTTTCAAACACTTCGTCTTCCTCTTGCCTTCTGCCTAGCATAGCTCCAGCCTTACATTACAGCGCACAAGGAGAAAGCCATTTTTTCGGCTTGTCTATCACCTGGACATAACTACCTTTGAAAATGGCACCTTTCAGGACTTAACTAGGCTTAATAAGGCCATAAGAGTATGAGCCTGAGCCTATAGAACTGGAGAATTTATAAAAAGAATCAGAAGATCTCTCTGTTACTCATATAGAGGAAAAGCCATTAAGGACAGTGACAAGGTTGTTGTCTGCACCCCAAGGAAAAGACTCAAAGCCAATTTTCATGGTACTTAAATCTTACACTTCTGTCTTCCAAGAACAGCAAGAAAATACTCTTATTTCAACCATTCTGCCTTTGGTAGTTTGTTAAGAACCTGAGGGATGAGTACATTCATCCTGGGACTGTCAAGGCCCCAACTGAGGACAACACTTCTGTAGGGCTCAGTTTTATTCAGGTAGCTTCCAATCACCTCTGCTGTTTTCTTCTCCAAGCTTCCTTATTTCAAATGACCAATTATGTACACACAGTAAGAAAGAGGTCAGTGGCATCTCTGGGGCGCATTCCTACAGCATCACTGCCCAGAGACACATGAAGAAGACTGCTGATGTTCTTCAGCCTTCTCTTCCTTAGGATGCATGTTCCTCCTCTAGGGGAACCAAGGTCATACAAGTGCCGTCAGTTTTGTTTCTCTCCCATAAGGATGACATACATTCTGTCAGACTAGCCAGGATGGGAGGCGAGAGAGAGAGAGAGAGAGAGAGAGAGAGAGAGAGAGAGAGAGAGAGAGAGAGAGAGAAACAATGGTAGCAAGCAAAACAAGATTAAAATGAACAACAGACATGAGGTAGACAGCAACTCAACTCAGTACAGTGCACCTCAGGGCAGGATAAAAGCAGTCTTCTCACTGTACCCTAGCAAATGTGTAATGTCATCCCTATCATTCTTTCCTGGCAGGCAACAATGATATTTGAGGAAAAAAGACAGCATAATTGGGGGGGTCAATAATAAGGAGCACTGTAGTCCCTGAGGGCCGACAATAGTGAGAAGTTATTACAATCTCTGGGACTGAGGGGAAGACCAGGGAGGTGGGTCGGTTTCAGAACCAAAAGAAGACAAAAAGGAACCACATACAGAAGTGACCCATTTGGCTGGAGCTGGGGAATACACACCCCAAGTCACCTCCTTGTCCACCCTTCATACTCCTGCTGGTATTGATGCTCCCCACTGACTGAGTTAAACTGGCAATCAGAGGATCAGGGAGCAGAATAAGGAAGATAAGGGTGGATTTTAAGACTCATCAAAAGTCGGGGGCCTGGGAGATAGTTCAGTACAATAAATGCTTGCCTGGCAAGCGCAAGGTTCTGAATTCAATCCTTGGTTCCACAAAAAATGTCTTTAGCACCTTGGCATGCCTACTTGGCCCCAACATGGTGTCTTCTTTTCCATTCTCTAAGATGCCAGACCCATTTTCAAATTTCATATCTCAGTTCTAGTTTTACCCACTCAGAGGAAGGTAGTCTTTCATAAACAGTTGTCTAATGTAATGCTACTTGACCCTTTGATGACTTCCATGTTACCCACTGCAGTCTTTCATCAGCTTGGAGCTTGACTAGATGGTTGCTTGGTTATTTCTTTGCTGTATGTCTCTAGACTAAAACTCTTGACTTTGTTTTCACCACTTGAATGAAAGCATAGTGAGAGGGTCCTAGTGACTAGCAGTGTACCTGTCACATACTTTTTATATTTGTCTGTGTGTGTGTGAGAGAGAGAGAGAGAGAGTAGGAGGATACAGAGATTTCCTTCAATGCATCTGTTTCTATATGTGTAGCCACTCCTATTGTTGGCATCTCCTACCCAAACAGTAGGTTTGCTCTGACTGATAAAACTACAATGGCTCAGCATTGTCACCTGGAGTCCAGAGCTCACAGCACAGATGAGTTTTGGCTGTGTACATTCTGTGGGTTTGGACAAATGCGACATAATTATAGTAACATACAGAATGTTTTCACTTAAACCATAAGCGCTACTTGCTCATCTTCTTCCTTCAGTTCTTGGAAACCACTTATTTTTTTTTTTTTACTATCTCTGTAATTATGCATTGTTTTGGAGCGCTGTATGGTTGCCTGAAGCCCCTTCGGATCGACTATTTCACTTGGTACTGAACATTCATGTTTTCCTATGTCTTTTCATGCCTAATAACACACTTCTTTTTAGCACCAAATAATATTTCAGTGGTGGGAAGTACTATAATTTGTTCACCCTCACTTGGTTGTTCTCACATCCTGATGATTATGAATGAATCCTTGAAAACCTCCCGATGCCTGTTTCCTAGGTGTGTGGACATGGTTTCCCCTTCTCTGGATATGTATTATGCTAAGGGTGAAACTGTTGCAGCATGTGGTAAGTGTATGCTTACTTGGGTAAGAAGACAGTTACTAAACCGCCTTCCAAGGCAGGTGTACCCTCTTGCTTTCCCAGCAACAATGAGAGAGTTATTACTTAGCATCTTCACCAGTATTTAGTGTTATTAGTGTTTTAGATTTTGTGTATTCTGTTCAAGATACATAGAGGTACCTCAATGCTCTTTGAATTTACATTTCTCTGATGAGACTTTTCACAGGCTTACTTGCCATCTGTTGAGATGCTTTGAGGAGGGGCTATTAAAATTTTTGACCATTTTTTTTCATTTTTTCTTTTCTTATTGTTGAATTTTAAGACTTTTATATATTGTTGTTAATAGTCCTTTATTAAGTATGTCTTTTATAAATATTTTTTCTAGTCTGTGCCTGGCCTTCTTTTATGTAGATCTGAGTTCTTTGCTATGTCATTTTCCTTCTCTTTAAAGAACTTTCCTTAATATGTCCCACAAGGCAGGTCTTCATTTGTGCTTATTTAAAAAATTCTCCATTTACCCATCACTTTTTTAAAAAAAAAATGCATTTGATACAGGTTCTCACTAGACAGCTCGGACTCATAGTGATCCTTCTCTCTCAGCCTTCCCAGCGCTGGGATTGCAGGTGTGCACCACCATTTCTGATCTCAGTGGCCAGCTCAGTGTGCCCAAGGAGGGGCCTGCATGGCATTCAGTACCGGAGATCAAACCTGGGTCCTTGCCTTTACTTAGGTAGGCACTGAGACCGCTGAGCTAACCCCTAGCACCTCCGTCCACCATCATTTTTGAAGTGTCATTCTGCAAGGCACAGAATGTTTTTGGTAGTTTTCTTCTCTCAACACTTTCAATATTTCATTCCGTTCTTTTCTCACTTAAATAATTTTCATGAAGTTGGGTGTAGCTCTTCTCTTTGTTCTCCTATAAATAAGGACCTCTCATTTTTCTTTCAAGAACCTTTTTGTATGTTTGACTTTCTGTAGCCTGCAGGTTATATGCTTAGGTTTTCTGTTTGTTCCTTTTACCTGCTTGCTGTTCTCTGAGCTTCCTTGGCTCCACACACATGATGAATGTGTAAATTTTTATAATAAAAAGCATATTTTTATCTCCATCAAAATAGTCCTCCTTTCTTTGAACACACTAACCCATTGTTTTTGCCACTTTCCGCAGCAGTTCTGGAGGTCCTCTTGCATGAATGTCCTTACCAGTACTGTTGTGGCTGTTTTGGTGCCTTAAATGGCTTCAAAATATTGACCACCCACAGTTAGTTTGACTTGGAAAAATCAAGAACTTATGAGGTGTTACATCCAGTGAATGAAGCAGATGAGGATACAATGTAGTGGGCTTTTAAGGTAAAAACTGTCATAAAAATTTTACACTTGATCTTAGCCCAAAGGGATGGCATAAATATTTTGAATCAATTCAGAATACTGAAGCAGCTCCCAAAGACACTCTCAACAGAAAATTTCCAGACCTGCTTTAACAAGTGGAAAGAGCAATAAGATAAGTGCATCTGAAAGGACTGGGAGTACTTGAGGGGAATTAGTGGCAATCTGTCTCAGACTATAATACTATTTTAAATGACATTTGAATATCGATTGCATTTTTTGGTCACACATATGCTATGATGTCTGACAATAATTTGGAACAACATGGAGCATGCTCCCAAGAGCTTCTTGGATGAAATAGACTTGATCACTGAACAAACGAAGTGGAAATCTTAGGAATGAGTAGGCATCAGCTAGGTGAGGTACCTGCACATCGGACAGGCAAGCAGAAATAGTCACCCATTTGTCCAGTTCTCCTCTGAGTGTATGAAATGACATATTCACAGTGATATTGCTCCTACTAAATCTCCCTTCTGGGTTCCAAGGAAAAAAAACAGAATTCTAAGGAAGAAAACTAAGCTTTGCAGGAATAAAAGGGTCACAACAGTCACATTTCTATGCTGAAATTGTGTATGTATAATGTGACTGCATAAATGTAGTCCAGCTTAGGCATCTGAGTAAAGAAGCTATCCAAGAAACAATAGGCAGCACCCCCAGGGCACAGCCAGCAGTACTACATCTTAGACCAGTCCAAACAGAGATGGCTATATTACTTAAAGATAAGTCAATTGAAGGCAGGGGAAATGAAATACAAAACAAATTAGGGGTGTATAAAAAGGTAAACATAACATTCAATAATTAGAGATAAAATGATTTTAAAAGACTTAGAATCATGTAAATGTTAGGTTTCCTTTATTTTATGAATAGTAGAGATTATATGCTTAATAAGAGATAAAAAAAAAAAAGAAGTAGCAAGATGATAAACTGAGAATGTTTTAAGACTGTGGTCCATTAAGGAAAGGACGAAAGATAGCAAATATCGCCATTAAAAATGGTGTACACATGGCAAGGAGGAAAATGACAACATGCAAGCGCTCTGCAGGGATCTGAAGGTCAGCCTGGGGTGCTCGCCATGTGCTGAAAGGAAGGCTGAAAAGGAGGAAGAGGCTGGAGGAACAACCTGGAAGTTTGAACCAAAAAGCAGCAACCAGCATGAAAGAGAAGGGAGCTACTGAAGGAAAGACTGTAAGAATCAGTGTAAAGAATGAACAGAACAGATGGAAGAAATTGTAATTTAGACAGATGTGAATGGTAGGTAGAATGGGATCTCCGGGAACTGTTATTTAAGAGAAACCAATGTAGACATATATTGGAGACTCTCTATATTTCAAAAATAAGGAGAGAATTTGACAAATGTCCAAGCAAGGAATTAAAGAGGAAAAGCCCATCTATGGAGGAATTGCAGTTCTATTTTCTATAGAGCTCTCCATAATCTAAGATTTTGTAAATTCTACAAGATGAAAATGTCCAGGAGACCTCAGGTCTAAGAACCCATCAGCCAACCAAGGTGTCATTTATTTTTTAAGGCAATATACAAACTGTTTTGGATATTTACACATTCTAAAAATGTGAAGTATTCTAAAATAAAAGAATTTTAAAGTGCACTAATAAGTTTTCCAGGGGCCGGGTCTACAACTCAGTAGTAAGAGTAATTGCCTAGCACGTGCGAGACCCAGCAATGGAAGGAAGAGGCTTAGCCAGCAAGTGCACAGTGAGTCAGAGCTCAAAAGGAAGAACTCCGACTTTCTAACTCTGTGGGTGAATGTAGAAACTACTTGAACAGGTCTAAACTATTATTGTATTACTATCACGACACCTAAAAAATAATTACTCCAAAAATATAGAAGTTAGGAGCTGAATAATAACCACAAGGAAGGAAAAATCAGGTGACATAAGTCAAAGGAGAGCGGCATAGAATCTAGTGATGAATCACTGGTAGGATACAGTCATTATTTCTAGCAATGAAATTTATACTCCACAGTGAGTATTTCATAGACCTATCTCCTCATGCTACCTTAAAATACATAAAGCAACAGTAGTTAACATTGAAGGAGAAAATTAACAAAAATAAATTAACAAAGTGCAACATTTCTTGAGTAATCCACAATCTAAATAATAAATTAGGCTCTAATTATTTTAACAATTAAATGTTTTCATCAGTAACCTGAAAAAAAGTAAAAAACACTGTCATTTCTAGTGAGCATGGCACATTTACAAAATTTTACCATATAGTGGGTTGTAAAGAAAAGATTCTAAATTAAATGAAAAAGAAATTAAGTGAAAACAGATTACCCATTCATTAAAGTATGTGGAAACATACAATTAAGTAAATCCTGGGAAAATAGATGCACATACTAATAAAGATAAAAGCAGAAATTAATGAATTACAAAGCAGAATTGATGAGTCCATTCTGAAGAATTGTGGACTAATCAAACTACAAATAAAACATATGAAATGTCCAACCGCATTAAGGAAAAAGAACTAGAAAGAAAAATCTGAGTAGGCAAAACAGGAAAAGAAACGACAAACATAGGAAATAGGCCTTTTAATATCCACACAAAAGAGCAGTCTTCCAGGAAATTGTATATTACCAAAGCTGATTCTTGAAAAACTTTAAAAGCCAGCATACATGAAAAGTTATGGGAGAAAATTTAAAATTAGTCAATGAATTGTCCCCAGAAAGATACTGAACAGAGAAAAATCTGCAGGGAGTAGTGGAGCCTGATGCTACGCATTGGCAGAGCGAATCCATCATCACGTGACTTCTCGGATGAAAAACATGTTTATCTCAGCCTCACAGAATAACCCATTTGATAGCTTGAAAGTGGCGCGTATAAGCTCCATCTCTCAAACAGGCTCCTGTTAAAAGGACAACTCATTTTCTCTGATGTCCTTTTATAAGTACAGTCAGTTGTACAAAATTATCTCCCACTCTCCTCGTTATTAAGATGGACAAGTGTACTTGTGGTTGTAGACACCTACAAATAACCTGGCCGTTAGGAGGGCGAGGAAGGGGAACAGGAAGTTCAGGTCAGCCTGGGTTACGGGGTGAGACCATGTCTCAGCAGCTCACCTCCCCCATGTCCCCAAAGAGCTAGTGTTTTTGGTAGGGATTAGATGGGAAAGAAAGAAAAAAAAAAAAAAAAAAAAAAAAACACTGCATGACTAAGGAGGTAGACATAGGAATGGAAAAGGACTACAGAGAAGGGAAGATCGCTAAAGCACCTTTAATGCGCTCCAGATTCTAGGGTACCCGGGAAGTAGAGAGCACTTACTGGGTGACAGTGTGGGTGGAGCCTGGTACCTGTGCACAGGGCCTGGGGACACTTTCTTCCTGGTGGCTGCTATGCAATGCCCTCTCATGGGACTCAGCTAGTTATAGCCTTTGTCAAACCCCAGTCTGAGAGTCTCAGGAGTCACCAGAGCCCCAGCAAGTATTCTGCAGCAGATGTTCAGGGCTGCCTGAGCTCTGGCCCAAGTGGGGTCTGCGCACGCATGGGGCAAACCTTATCCTCCGCAACATGAGCCCGCACACCATGCTTACAATAGCTCCTTCCAAGAACAATAGGAGTCAGTTTGGCCCCGTGCATAGGAGGGAGAACCACAGGTTGGGAACCGGGAGAGAAGGACGAGAAAGGCGAGGGGAGGTGCTCTGCTAGCACTTTAACGCTCCCTCTAAAGGATGCTGGGTTTGTGTGTTTCATGCAGGCTGGATGCACTGAGACATTTTCCTTTTGCGCCATTTCACTCCCTCCCTACCTTCCAAGCAAATTCCGTCCCAGTGCTCTTGATTTCTGTCTTGCGACCATTATGGAAATCTGGCTTCATTTCTCCTCCTAATTTATGATCTTGTTAACATGCCTGCATGCCAGATGGTCCTGTTCTCCAGGTTGGGAGATAATGAGATAAACAAAAACTGCTGTAAGAAGCAAAGAAGGGGCGTTCTCTTCCCTTGAATGGACCTCTCTTCATTTCCACAAATGTGCACTGGAGGCCTTTGCTGTGGTTCGCTCTGACTCTGAGCAGGTGAGCGGTGTTTGATGGTGCCTAAGGGGCTGCAAGGAGAGGAGGTGAGCTCTCTTTTCCATGTGGCTCTGGAATTCGGTCCCAGAAAGAGACAAAGTCTTGGGCCACTCCCTGCTCAGTGTGTGGCAGCACTTGTCATTCTGTAGTAATGTTTGCTTACCTCCATCGTCCCACTTACATCACATTGGACCGTATGTGTTTCTTTTTGTTTCTTGTCAACTGCACTGTGTGCTTCCTGGAGTCAAGGACCTCTTTCCTCTGACTCGCAATGCTTAGCTCAAGGCCTGGCATGTAATTGACAGATAGTAAACAGATAATTATGAAACTCCTCCACTGTACATGTGCAATATACTGCTCAAGGGAAGAATGAAGAGTTGAACAGATGACTACATGGTCATCCTCTGCACCTAAGAGAGTTTGTTTCCAGGTCCCCTTGCTGTCACCAGAACCTGCAGATGCTCATGTCTCTTGTATACAATGGTGTGGTGTTTATTTGCACATAGCCTGTCCATTTCTTTCATGTATTTATTTAGCTTTGTATATATATATATATATATATATATATATATATATATATATACATATATATATATATATTTGTTTAACTAACATAATGATTGTACATGTGTATTGGGTGCAATGCAGCATTTCAACACAGGTATATGTTATATAACAATCAGATCACAGTCAATGACAAACCTACCAGCACAGTGATGTGGTATTTCTCTGGGTTTGGAACACCTGTTTTCAAGTATTCCAGTAGTCGTTGTCGGGTTTTATCTTACTGTGCTACAGAACATCCGAAATTACTTTTCTCATCCAACTGTGGCCCTTTGCCCACTATCTAACCCCTCTCTCTACCTTACCCACACTCTTCTTATGATTTAGTAATTTCTATTTTATTCTTACTGCTATGCGATCAACTTTCTGGCATCCATATGTGAGCAAGAACCTAATTTTTGTCTTTCTGTGTCTGACATTTCATTTTACATAGTATCTTCTAGATTCATCCATATTGCTGCAAATGACATACTTTATTTTCAGGGGAAAATTATAGATATAGATACAGATTATATAGATGATAAAGATAGATACAGATATCCTGATACAGATATCTATCTTTATCATTTACATCACATCTTATTTATCTATCTATGGATACCTTGGTTAGTTCTACATCTTGGCTATTATGCAAGGTACTGCAATAAAGTTGTGAACCGGGATGTTTCTCTTACACCCTGATTTCAGTGCCTTGGATATATATGCAATAGTCTCTCACCTATTTTGAATCATCTCTGGATGGTTTACGTATACAGTTGCTACACTATCTTGATTACGGAACATAGCAAGAAAAATATCTGAAAGTATTCAGTGCAGATATTTTTTTCCCAAATATCTTCAGTCTGTAGTGAATTAAACTGGAAGATACAGATTCTGAAGCTATGGAAATAACTGTACAGCACAAAGTGAAACAACCAACAAATTAGAGTGGGTGGGCCATCAGAACATTAGCTGTGAGCAGGGGCTGTGCGTAGTGTCTCTAAGGACTCCCGGCCATGCTGAAATCACATTGTGGGAGAGCTCCCCATCATCCACCCAGGAGCTAGCCAACCACTGGGCTGGAGGAGAGATCCCACGGATCCACTCCGAGCCCTTTCCTGTGGAATCAGCAGCTGTTCTTTTACTTTCCGGAGGTTTCTGTGCAGTACCCACTTCAGTGAAGGTGTCAGAAGTGGGCAGACTGGCAGACTGAGCCTACACACCTGCAAGCCGTGGCACTTCTCATACCAGGTGCCCCCCGGAGGCAGCCAGTGAAGCGTGTGGGCCCGGATCCTAGTCATCTGCTGTTGTGCATGGCGTCATACTGGAGCACAACCACATGGTATACTTACACATTGCCTATAGATTACAGTAACACATTTGGACCGGTTTTATGGGGATTTTATAACCTACGCATTACGCAGTCTAAAATGCTTACTTTCTGGCCCTTTGTAAAAGAGTTTGCTGACCCCTGTCAGGGTCTAGGGGAAGCAGGCATCCCTCCCTATGTACATTTATGGGCACAAGCACAGGTCATAGCACCTGTCATCAGGTGGTACCAGGACCACTTCCCTTAGTGCATCTGAGGGACTGCATGAAATGCCCCTTCCTCCAGTAGGACCTAGAGGTTATCACATTCACTGTCAATTAGAACTCAAAAATTAGGCTGGAAGGTTGCTTTTTATTGTTAATTTTCACCTTTGACAAAAAAAGTTTTCAGTATTAATTAGCTTTCTATTACTATAACAAAAACTTGGGATAATTCACTTTAAAAGAAAAGTTCCTTTTCAGTTCAGTTTTAGGAGTTCCTGTCTATGTTCTGTTAGCCCCATTATTTGGGGGCTAGGAAGTGGATCATCAGGTCAGGAACTTATGACGGGGCAAACCATTTCCACTCAGTATCCAGGAAGCAAAGGAGACAGAGTGGGGTCACAGTTTCCCTTCAACAGTGGCCTCAGAAGGTCCATCTCTAGGGGTTCCAATCATCCTGTGGTAGCCTTTTACATGCCAAGCACTGGAGATGCTATCCAAACTGTAGCACTTTCTCACCAGCTGGTGACAGCCATAAGCAGCGCCTCCAGGGAACGTTATGGGCTTTAGCCAGGAGAAAGAGGAAGGACAGGCTGCAGTCTTGTCCTAACCAAGCCACATACCCAGGAAATTCCATTAAAGCATCACAAGCAGTGGTGAAAAGCAGCTCCTTAGGGCCAGCCAAATAGCTCAGCGGATTAAAGAAGCTGCAAGCAGGTGGATCTCTGTGAGTCTAATCTAGTAGTAAGATCCTGAACACGCTGTAGACCTTTCCCTAAAATAAAAAAAAAAAAAAAAAAAGAAAAGAAACCAGAACAGATAGATACAAGACTGTAATTGGGGTTGGAGAGATAGCTCAGAGGCATAAGCACCTGCCTGGCAAGTGCAAGGTCCTCCATTTGATCCCCAGTATCACAAAAATAAAACAAAACAACAAAAGAAAAGCAGCTCCCTGCTGTAATCCACCCCTGAGATCAGACTGGAGCCAGAATGAGCTGGTGGAGTTCCAGGTAATAGGATTACCCTCTGTCAGAGTGCACTCGTGCTCCTGCCTCTTGATAAGACAGGAAACATTTCAATTTTGCAGCTTGATAATATTAGCACCTTCTTATAAACATTCACTCAGATATGCCAGTCTCTTTTCAATCCCACCCTGGAATAACATTAACTTGGTTTGTACCATCATGAGAATCAGCAGTCAAGCTGTTCCTAGGGACATGACCCTCTGGATACCAAGTCATTGATGACAGCCCACCCTCAGGTCAGCTCCCCTGAGGGTGACGAAGGGCCTCTCAGCAAGGATTATTGGCAGCCTGAGCCAGCGTTGGCCTAACTTGCTCTGGAAGCAGACTCGGTTGAATCTCATTAAAACAGCAGAAGAAACATCTGAAATCCTCAGATTGGTTTTTATGGGAAAAGGGACTTTGAGACGAAGGGCCTGCACTGCTGCAACACTGGAGAAAGTGTTATGCTTCCAGTATAAAAAAGCTTTCCTGACATTGTGATTTTATTTAAGGCTAGCTTTGGAAAAATATCTCACTAGAAGCTTCACAGAGTAACCAATGAGCATCTAGTAGCAGCATCTGGGCAGACTTTGGAGGTTATGGCATATAAGTAGCAATTATAGGCAATGTTGTGGTCAGAATCACCGTATTTACTAGGATGAAATGTTCTCCAACATCATCCTGTTCAACATGCTCTCATCATAGGTGAATGAAGGCTAAGGTTCAGAGAAGTGAGATGGCTTGAATTCCTGACTCCTGTGCCAGCCTTTGTGCTGATTTTACCACACTGATTCCTTGTATTACTAAGGACTGTTGCAACCCCTAAAAACCAGTTGAAACTGTACTGGACATAAATTTTAAAATGGTATCTATGGTCTCACTTTATTAAAAATGCGTATGGGTTCTGGCTTTAGGCATGAGTCAATCCTGGTGGACATATGGTAGCATTGCTAATTTCTCTCTGACTACCTCTTGTTTTGCATTATTCTTCATTGGATGCATTCCAGGCAGGATTCCTTATACTCTTCCAGGTTAGCAATCTCAGAAAAAGGCAAGCCCCTCATTCACAGAGACAATGTGAATTGGCTCTGCCTGGCTTCACTTGGGTTACATATTCCATGCATCCATTGCTGCGACTTAGGAGAAGTGATAAACCCTTGTGTCCACTCCTAAAACCACGTGAATGGTGAAGAAACAGGTGGTCTCCCAAAGAAAAATGGGAAAACTAATCACACAAATAGGGCTGGAGATGACCCGGGCGTGGTGGCGCACGCCTGTAATCCCAGCACTTGGGAGGCTGAGGCAGGAGGATCGATGTGAGTTCGAGACCAGCCTGGGCTACAAAAGTGAGCTCAAGACCAGCCTGAACTGCATAGGGAGACCCTGCCTCAAAGAGACAAAGAGAAAATAGGGCTGGAGAGGCTGGGGGAAAGAACCGCAGGTGCCCACCCCGTTCCCTGGCCAGCCCATCTCTGAAGCTTTTGTTGCAATTTGGATGATGTCAACCTCTGGCTTGCATCCTTCTTCTGGGAATTCTCTCTCTGACTGAACTGGGACATTCCTAAGATCTTTCTGGTCTTTCCTTTCAACCCTGGATTAAATGGCACTTCAACTTCTCAAATCATCTCCTCCACCAGGGAAACTACCCAAGAATAACTGTGAGCCTCTTAGCACAGTGCTTTCCAAAGCTCAATTTTTTATGAAAATCTTACTTTTCTGCTTCCATCTTGGTCCCCTTCCATCCCCACTGCAAATCCCTGCTCCCTTTCTGTGATGAATCTCTCAGGCTAATCAACTGAGTTTCTGGTTCTGAGTCCCCTTGTTCATCATGTAAAATTAACTTTCCCTCAAGTATCGAGCTTTAATCTTATTTGCATCTAATGACATGGTGTAGTGCTTAAGTATGTTTTCTGTAATGTTATGTGCTACTACATAGCTTGTATTTCTTTTGTTCTTCACATTAATCCTCAAGTAGACAATGGCCCCATTTGCAAAATTAAAAAATAAATAGATAAAACCACTCACTCAGAGACTTAAGGGCAGCTGGGCCCAAGGGTAGGTACTGGGGAAGGCAAGGAGATACAGGACACAGGCCCCAAGCACTACGTACTTACTTTCCAGACACACACAGGCCTCTGCACAAGAAGACAAACCTGAACAGTGGTTCTCAACTGCAGACAGTTTTGCCACCTAGGGAATATTTGGTAATGTCTGCCGACATTGGCCTAAGTAGAAAGATAACGCTAAGTGAGTAGCATCTAGTATATAGAAGTTGGGGACCCTGCTAAATGCATAGGACACTTCCACTGCATAGGATGACCTCATCTATATTACCCCCAGACCCACACACAACAGACATACAACAAAGACTTATACAGACCCAGTACCCAGGCTGAGAAACTCTGGTTTTGGGAAAACCAAAGAATGTACATTTTCATTCATGTCTCTCAACAGTTTTTCCTTCTCAGTCACAGGCAATCAGAATATGATGGTCACATCATATCTCTTTGTCAGAAGAGGACTGGAGATGCGTAAGCCTTCATGCACAGCCTCAAGGAGATGGGCACCTCTGCTTGTCATTCTTTGCAGGCTTCAAACACCCTGAGAATGCCTGGGCTTTGGCTTGTGCCTGCAGCTATCCAGCAGAGGGATGGAACAGATGCATAACAGAGGGTACCCAAGAGAGAGAATGCAAGAGGGGGGCAGAAGTGGGGCAGGGGGTGCACCATGGCGTCCAAGTGCAGACTCTGAGAGGAAGTGGGACAAAAGGAAGGCTGAGGAGGATGAACGGTGGGAACAAGGGAGGGGCTCGATCCTCCTGCCACTGGGGTGGGAGGTGTTTGGGCCTGAGTGGAAGAGAGAGCACCCCAGGTCCCAGAGGATGGAGGCATGAGGCTCCCTCTGCCTTTGCAGGCTTTCGGGAGGGCAACATTAATGTGCATCTAATTAAGTCAGAAACAGCTCCCATTACTCACAGGCTGCTGCTATTCTGGCGGGTTCTGAAGCCACACACTCTGCCACACTCAAAGAGTTTTAATCAGCAGGGACTCTGGGTCCAGATGCAGAACAGAGAAGAATGGCCCCACCTGGATCTCACTGGGTGGCGTCACAACTGACCAGTGGTCCTCCATGAGGGCTCTCTCATGATAGCTCCAGGCTCGGTGGAGAGTGAAGGGGCGTCTGTGCATGCATTCCTGTGGTGCTGAAAAGCACAGGGAGGGCAGCTCCAGTTTGAAGACCTCATCCTTCCCACCGGTGGTTTAAGGCAGAGAGAGGGCCTTTCCCAGGGCTTGGTTAGAAAACCTCATCTGGGATGCCCAGGACAAGCAGAGAAAGCAGAAAACTAGAATGGAACTCCGACCTCAGGTTCCATGGTAGCCTCTCATCACAAGAGATAGAAGAGACATTCCACTAGGCTGGTTCCTCCGGGGTCCCTTCAGTGTCTTCCTGGTGTCTAGATCCTCTAAGGAAGAATCTAGACGTCAGGGTTTGTGGGGGGTATTGTGAGGAAAAGAATAATTCTATAACTTACCAAGTGACCTAGAGGGAGAGACCTGTTGTCAGCAGAAAGGTTCAGGAAAACAACATGGAAATAATTACTCTAAGGGGAGATTTTGCAAGGCAGAGTTGTGTCTGGAAGGGAGCCGAGTATTGAGTACTGGATCTACAAGGAACTACAAGGAAAATAGCCCAGGAGGGACTTTTTTTTTTCATTTAGAAGAGGAAAGGTAAGCATCAACAGAGCCAGTGAGACCGCTCGTACAAGGACTGAATTGCCAACTTGAAAATTGCTGTCCACTTCTGTGCTCTCAAAAAGCAAGGGCCAAAAGTTTTTCAGACATGAAGTAGGACGTTGTCAACTCTCATATCTCTAATGGGAGATAAGACATCCAGGGCGACTGCCCTACTGGCTGGATTGGCATGGTTTTCTTTGAGGGGGCTTGATTTTCAAGTACAGCCAATTAAAGAAGAATGAGAAGTCTGAGTGATGAACAGCCATGGAGGCTTCGGGGTAGTTTCCCAAGTGGCCAGTCTCTTACCGTTTAGTCTAGGTTCCTGTTGCTTAATAATTCCAACAATATTAAGTTAATTAGACCCAGCACTGCCTCAGTAGGGCTGTTCTTGCATTGAGCCGCGGGCCACCTAAGCCTTGCAGATGTGGTAGAAGCTGGGAATCAGCCCAAGTTGGAGGAGTCTCATCTCTGTCACGACTAGCTGTGGACAACGGTGGTGAGTAAGCCATTTAACTTCATGTTATAACTGTTGTCACTTGTAAGTTTCAGCTATTGATGGAGGATGCTTCACTAAGTTGTCATAGGGAAGATATACACAGATGTACAGCACAGACCGTGGTACATGGTGAGGAGCCAGGAAACACCTGTGTCTGCTCTCTCTCCCTGTGCCCTACAGTGCTCCTCTGTGTGCATCAATCGCTGCCGTCCCTACCCACAAGTATCACTGAACCTGATGAGAGGTCACGGCAAGTGTGGCCTCTTATGTGGATCCCAGAACCCTGCGCGTACCCACTTCTAAGATCAGCATTTTCTTGTGCAGGTTCCCTGGGAGCTTGAGTCATTTGGGGAGCGTGAGAATCCCCTTCCTCTCCTTCTCTTTCTTGTGCTTCTCAACATCCCATGCAGTGCATCTTGCTCACAGGCGTCCCCACTTCTCTCCCTTGTGGGTCTCACGGTTTCCTCCAGCGACAACAAGACTTGACCACAGAACTCCAATATCAGTAAGAAATGAGCTTTCGGGTCACCTTCTCTACCACTGAGCAACTTCTGACCCATGGGGACTCTCCTGGATCTTCCCAATACTTGTTTAACTTTTCCATGGGTAAAAGAAAGTTCCGTGACCTTTACTAATGACCACTGTGAGTCCAGGAGGCCTCCTTCATCTAGATAGCAGGACCGTTTCCTGGCTAGTGTGCTCTTAGCTGGTTCTTCAAATATTCTTGCTTCTGCTTCTCAGCAGTACACACACACACACACACACACACACACACACACACACACACACACACATGTGTCTGCTCTTCCTCTTCCCCCTCCTCCTATCTACAGAGGCTCTACTTTTTTCTCTGTATCTAGCAGTAGTTTGCCAGCTTCCAGTGGTGAGACATGGAAAAAATAAAATAAAAAACAGGAAGCTCTGTCCGTTGGGGATTTCCAGTCTTGCCAATCCCAGAAACCCTAGGCCTCTTCCCAGCCGAGGACAGCTGCTGGGGTGGAGGCAGGGGTCTTTCCACAGTACCTGACCTCACACCTGTTAGATGGACTGAATGTAAAAGGACATAACGTTTCACCATGTTCCAAAGGTCTATTAAAATTTATCCCTCACTGAATTCTGTTCTCCATTGGTTGTGTTTTCCCTGCTGGTTCTTTTCTAGTACTAATTTCTCATTTGAGTCAAAAATTATTTCTCTGCAGAGATAGTGATTAAATTCAATAATTAGGAGAAACACCAATTAAGTCAAGCTCTCCGAGCAGAAGGCAGTCCTCATTCGCGTGGCTATTTGAGACTGTGGCTCATCTGGGAGCTTGTTTCTTCCTGAAGCTTACAGGCCCTGTGCTGAATGAAACTGATTTATACCATGGAAAGCCAAACAGGGGTAGATCCCTACCGTATGGCCCTTCATCCCCCATTAGAATGCCCAGCTCTGGCTATGCCCTGCTGTCCCTGCCTTGCTTTCTCTGCTGTTGGGTAACCCTTGCCCAACTCTCTTCCCACATATGGCTCACTGCCCAAGTCCTAACCCTCAGTTACCTTGCCTATTTCCTGAATTCCCAGTTACTTGTCAGCTTAGGTACTGTTGAGTTAAATGAGCTATGATTTTGCCTAAAAGCAAATATGTTCTGCTTCTATACAGGCACTGCACTGCAGTTCGGGTGGCTCAGAAGGTTCAGAAAGTGCCTATTAAAAAACTTCTCCAAGTCTGTGGGCCTCTTGTGTCAGGAATCCCAGGTATCACTACTTAAAATAGCAAGTGGTTCATTTGGAATACAGTAAAAACAAGGGGATGGAGTAAGAAAGAGCTTGAAATTCAAGCTGGAATCAGTACTGGATGTTTGTGGGTGCCAGTGAAGTGGTTTCTACTTACTTTTGGCAGAAAATCGGGGGTCACAGGAAGAATATGGACACAGTGGCACAGGTAGTGGCTTAACCTGGTGATAGCAAAAGCTTGATTTCTCAGGTGAAACTAAAGGATTCTCAATCTTAGCTTCATATTATAGTCACTTTGGAAGCTTTTCAAGTTGTCAGTGTTCAGGGTGGTCTGCACCAAGTAAATCAAAATGTCTGGAGCAAGGAGCCAGTCAATTGTTTTACAGTTGTCCATCCTACAGTCAAATGAAGGTCATTAGCAGAGAACTGTCTACCTTCTGAATCTACCTTCTGAATCTACCTAGTAATGTGCCGTCCTCTGATTTATGAGACTTTCAAGACAATAACCAGGTAAAGACTATGAGAGACAGAATACTTGTTCCCCTGCCTCCCAGAGTTCTAGCTACAAGAAACCCAAGCTTCCCAGTGGTAGTATCTGGTACTGCTGAGCCTTTTGTGTACGCTGGAGGTAAAGCAACCTCGCCTCCGTCACCTAGCACCTTGGGTAGGACTGCTGTTCCATGTAGAGTTTCTCTGCCTTTCTCTCTCCTTCCTTTTCTCCATCTCTGGAGTTCATTACATTGAGCTGCACTTGTAAGTTGTGATCTGTAGCATAGGGGCGAAAGGAAAACAAAATCCACAAAAAGCAGCTGAAGGTTGTCCATCTAACAACAGAAAAGGCCAGGAGCCAGACCAGGGGTGAGAGAGGAGAGGCCAGACTAGGCCTGAGGTTGTGGCTGGCCCAGGGCAAGCACATTCCTCTTCTGGCCCCTCCCACTGGCAGTAGGCAGAATTTTGCAAATAGGTCTGCATCCAGGATCTTCTCCCAGAGTTCTCTGGGGGAGGGAGTGAGAGAAGCTGCCTACTTCTCCATCTCCTAGGTTTGCCTCACGTGGCAAGTATATATCCAGACATCCGGGCATCTCCCTGCTGCTTCTTGTATGCCAATGCTCTGAGAACTAAGCGGACCTGTTGGCTGGGATGCTTGGGGATCGCATCTCTCAGTCTCCATTCTCTCAGTCTTGTTAGTATCTAAACATCAACAGATTGATGGATCTATGGAGTGTTTCTTTTTCTTCTTCTTCTTCTTTTTTTTTTTTTTTTTTGGCAAGACTGGTGTTCAAACTCATGCCCTTGAACTTGGCAGGTAGGCACTTGTGTCACAGAGCTATACCCCCCACCCCCGGTGTGTTTTGGATGCAAAGTAGATGTTCAAATTCCATAATAAGGAGCTAAGTAAAAAAAAAAAAAAAAAAAAAAAAAAAAAAAAAAAAAAAAAAAAAAAAAAAAAAAAAAAAAAAAAAAAAAAAAAAAAAAAAAAAAAAAAAAAAAAAAAAAAAAAAAAAAAAAAAAAAAAAAAACAATTACGAAGGCACTATCTATAGAGAGGATTTCTAGAAAGTTCTCTCCCAGAGCAACTCTTTCATGTCTGACTCCTGTACCTTACTCATGCATCCATCCATCTATTCACCCATCCATCCATCCATCCACCTGCTCACCTGTCCATTCATCAGGCAGCTATGTATAGGCAGACTGTTATGTACCAGCAATTACCCAGTGCCTGCTGTCCTGATGCTTACAGCCTATCCACAACACTTAAGATGTTTCCATCTACAGAACAGGGCTGGCCTCTCAGTGGCCAAAGGTGTGAGCTTGGTAAGATTTCCAGATCCACAGGCAAGTGTCCACTTCTTTCTTACCACTCTTTTCCTCCCAGCCCGTCTTTTGCCGCTTGATACTTGTTAACACTCTTCAACCCAAATGAAACTCAAAGTAAACTCTCTACTAGTTGATGTCTTAATTTTGTTTCACTGAAGGATGAAATTAGCAACATGGGCTGAGAGATTTTAGAAGTCACCTTGTCTGGAAGTTACAAAGTCAAAAAGCTGCACATAGGATGGGGTAGGCACGAACCCACCAGGCACAGCACCAACTGTGACAAAAGCAAGAGCAAAAGCCCAGTCAGAGGCCAGCTAATTACTGAGCTTCTTCTAGCCATTTCCATGTGTCAGTGCAGATTCTGGACTTCCGCAGCTTCTCAGACAAGTCGGGAATTCAGATTTTGTATGGAGTTTCCTGGTAAAGCAATGAAGACCAAAGAATACCTATGTAGGTGAGATGTCATTGGCTCTCCGTAGAGGCAGACACCAAGTCACAGATGCTAGCAGGTTAGAGCCCAGAGCCTCCACCTTTCCTGAGTCCTTTAAGAGGGGAAGGAGGCAGAGAGTAATGTAGGAAGGGAGAGAAAGAGAAGGAAGGAGGAAGAGGAGGAGGAGACAGCAGAAAGGCCTCCTAGTGGGGCCAGACGGGGCTGCTTAGAACTTCAACAATGTATGAACCCTATGACCTTCTAAGAACGGCTTGTCCTCCCCAAGCCTGAATTTCCATGTCTGGAAAGGAATTGCTTGAAAATGTGAAGTGAGGGAACAGATTAAAAGTACTATGATAGTACTAGCATGGAGTTCTCTATCAATGTTCCTTTTGTTACTTACATCGTTGTCTTTCTTATTGCTAATGAGGAGAGAGGGAGGATGGAACACGGAAGCTGCGTGGAAGCTGCGGCCCCACAGTTCGCCCTGGGCCCCGGGGCTTGAACACAGCCTGGATTCCTGAGAATGTACAATGACGAACCAATAAACTGAAGTTTCTGTTCTGAAAAGGGAGGGAAGGAGGTGAGAATGTGAGTTACGGGGGCCATCCTGGAGCAGCAGGTTTTGTTTTTTTTTTTAATTTATTCATTTTAATGAGAAAAAAATAACAGTGAAACAGTTTCAAAACAGGTTAGTAGGACACTTATGATGATTAATACATTATACATTGTTGTCTTTGTAGTAGTTATTCAGAGGACAAGATGTAGACATGATATCCTGTCTCTGTTACAGGGTAACAATATTATTAAGCTTCTCTTCTGGATGTTTAACAACTAGTTTGCAGACTAAAAATCAGAGAAATAGAGGGACTACCAGGATAGCCAATATTTTGGCCCTAGCCCTTCAAGGTCAGCAAGGACTCAGGACATAGGAGAACCTGTGTGATGGCATCCTATAACTCAGCGGTGTCCCAAATTTTCAGAGCAACAGGTTTTGCACTGTGCACTGAGCTGTAGAGCTGGTAGAAGCAGCTTGCTGTTCAGAGACAGCTTACCCTACCGGACCTAGGGTGAACAGTGAGCAGAACAGGGCCTATGAGGAATGGGCAATGGGGCACTATTGTCCCCTGGCTCAGGTCTTTCATTACCTCTGAAGCAGTTCTGCATGCACTCCCAAAAGCACACACAGGCAAGCTGGGTGTGGTGCTGCATGCCTATAATCCCAGCACTTGGGAGGCTGAGGCAGGAGGTTTGGTGTGAGTTTGAGACTAGGCTGGGCTCCAAAAGTGAGTTCAAAGGCAGCCTGAACTGCATAGCGAGACTCTCTCAAAAAGGCAAAAAAAAAAAAAAAAAAAAAACTGCTCTCTCCCCACATTCCATCTCCATCTCCCTTCTAAAGTGGTGTCAGGACTCTAAGGACCCTAGTATCTCTGCTTCACCAAAACATCTCTGAGCCCTTTAGCCCTTTAGAGTTGGGTAGTTTATGCAAAGGTGTGAATGCCTACTAAGGTTATATACTCAATGCAGAAGTTGATGGGGAGCAATAACTTAGATTATGTCATGGTTACAAATCTCACCCAGTAGAGTCTGAGACCAAGGCAGACAGCCAAGCATGATTTCTGGGGCAGCACTAGCACGAGGAACCTGGCCTGATGCTATATGCATGGACTCTTCTCCTTCCCTCAAGCCTGTTCACTTCATAGGTTGCACTCTACAACCAGAAAGCTCCTTCCAGCTGGAGAAAGCAGAGAAGGAGGCAGTTTAGGAAATCAGCCCAATCAAGCCCCAGAATACTGAGAGATGGAAGCAAAACTATGACGCTGCACACCTCCAGGGAGCCCTCACCTCACCACGGCACCTGTAAATAGAGCTTCCTACCTCTCAGGATGCTCTGCACAGCCTGTGTTCACACCTAGCAGCCCAGGTGGAGGGATATGAAATCACTTGTCAGTTTCTCCTTTCTGTAGGTGAGGAAACTGGGGCACCAACATGAGCTCACCTGCTTAAAGTTCTACAACTGTGCGGAAACAGCACCTCCATCCAGGCCACATATTATGTTGCCATCGCCCTGGCTTCTCTGAGAGGCCAGCCCTTCTCACATGCACAACAAAGACACAGGCACAGAGAAAGCATTCTGCAATTTCCAGGACAGTAGCAACTAGGCACATGAGGCTATTTATATTGGAATTAACTCAAATGAAGTCAAATTAAAAATTCATTTTCTGAGTCGCACTGGCCACATTTGACAGAAGCTACATGGGCCTAGTGGCCGCTACACTGCAGTTTCTACTATCTCAAAAATGTTGATTAGACATAGCTCGTGGATATGGGTTATGCTTAAGTCTACAGGGAAACTGGGAGACAAAGAAGAAAGAGTTCTGCTGATTTTAAAGGCATAGAGTGTCCCAGCTATTGTTGTATACACTGTCTGTGCCTGACGTCACTCAGTCTTCAGTCTTCACAAGTGCTATGTCAAAGGTGCTTCCATTGATCTCATTTTGTGAATGAAAGCAAAGCTCAGCGAAGTCAAGCCATGGTCACACAACTGGCACCTTCATTTCTCCAAAAATAGAACCTACACAGGAAATAATCAACCTTGAAAACTAGAGATCAAAATTGCCAGCCCCAGTGGCCAGGGAGATATCTCAGCAGCCTAAATGCCTGCCTGGCAAGGGTAAGGTCCTGAGTTCAATCACCAGTACTAGGAAAAAAAAAAAAAAAAAAAAAAAAAAAAAAAAAAAAAAAAAAAAAAAAAAAAAAAAAAAAAAAAAAAAAAAAAAAAAAAAAAAAAAAAAAAAAAAAAAAAAAAAAAAAAAAAAAAAAAAAAAAAAA
>PVJA010010647.1:0-19047 GCA_004027025.1 Myocastor coypus | reverse complement strand
GAGTATCCCTTCACTAAAGCTGAGTTATTTGGAGCTGGGGAGATAGCTCCGTGGCACACGTGCCTGCCTAGCAAGTGCAAGTTCATGAGTTTGAACCCCTGGTCCCGCAAAAAATAAGTAAATAAAAATAAATAGGGGCTGGGGAGATAGCTCCGAGGCACAAGTGCCTGCTGGGCAAGTGCAAGGTCGTGAGTTCGAACCCTGGTCCCACAAAAATAAAATAAAGCTGAGTTATTCATCTCTACTCCACAACTATAGTGCCAGCAAAAATGCTGATCTCAAAGCTGATCTCACTGCAATTATCGCTCTGGAGTATATTAGCTATGTGACTGTCTTAATTCCTTTGTGTTAGTATCTCATAACACCATACTCTGGATAATTTATAAAATGAGAAATTTATTTCCTGTGGCCCTGGAGGCAGAAGTTCAACATCAAGTACCAGCAGCTTATGTACCTTGATGAGTCTGGAGATTCCACTCCACATGACAGAAGACAGAAGGGCAAGAAGCTACACTCCCATTGTCAGTGCCCTTCATAAGGGCATTGAGGGTGGGGACTGTCGCTCAACACAGCAGAGCACTTTGCTGTGATACAGAAGCCTCTGGGTTCAATCTCCAACAATGAAAGATATTCAAGTGGCTCCTGATTCCATCAGGAAGGAAAATCCTGATGACGTAATCAGTTCTTAATGATCTCCATTCCTTAATATCATCACATCGCTAACACTTTCATTGGGAAAGGCACATCAAACTATAACAGAAACTCTAGGAAAATGCCAGAAATTCTCCAAGATGCATGTCCCATGTATCTTAAGGCAGAGAAAATTTTAGACCTGATCACTTTGAAGGTCCAAGGACCTGTTGCCATGTCCTGAAGTGCAGCAGTGGTTGAAACAGCACCGCACTCTGCCTTATTTCTATTCTGCCTTGATCGTTGGCCAGTTTTCCCTTGGAGAGGCACAAATGGGCACAAGTGGGCTATCAGGCACAGCATCCAAAGGGCTGCTTCCTTCTCTTCTTGCCTTCTTGGCTGGCTTTTCATGTGGCTTCCTCTTTATTGGCCCATCCAACATTTGTTAAGTGACTTACTCTATAACAGGCACACTTCCAGGTACTAGGAACCTAAGCAGTGAACAGCACAAATCCAGCCCTTTCTAGGAAATGCTGGTGGAGAAGACAGCCAGTAAATGAGTAGACAAGACAAATGAGAGCTGAGGTAAGAGCCACAGGCATCTGGATGCAAAAGACCCTCAGCGTCAAGTGGTACCTATTTGAGATGGGAAGCATCAGAGAGCTGGGCAAGAAGAGTATGTACTCAACAGTGAATAACAGAGAAGAGTCAGCCCCAAAAATGTCTAGAGGAAGAGAGAGTACATGCCATGAGCACCTTATCCAAGGGAGGAAAGAGTCTGGTGGGCCTGCAGAAAAGACAAAGGACTTGTTTAGCTGGAGACATGTCTGAGTGAAAGGAAGAAAATGGTTTCAGAGAGAAAAGCAGACGTCAGAAGGGACTGGATGCTCTGCCCTATGGTAAGCAATGTAGCTTTGATCTGAGTCCAAGAAGGAGACATGTAAAGATTCTGATACTCCAAACATGGACATTGTAAAATCACTTTGGAAAATTATACATAACATTGTGAAGGAAAGGAAAAGATTGAGAAGGGTGACTCTTAAGCGTTAGGCCATGGGAATCAGCTGAAAAAAAGGAAGCACTTGAGATCATCCACCTATACCTTCTCTAATTCTGAGATTCTTCTGCACTTAGCTATCCCCACTGCACCCTTCCTGTCCTTTCTTCCACATTTCCTCCTCATATACAACCCAAGTGGAAGAGAATCAGGGAGGGAAACAGATAAAAGAGAGACAGACATAGACAGAGACAGAGACAGAGACAGAGACATGCAGGACTAGAGCCTTTTTGTGTTCTTCCCAGAGAATGTCTCTCACCCAGTTCTGTATGTGGCTGTTCATCTCTTAGAAAAATTTCTTTTCCAAATGATCACAGAAATTTTTGATAACACACTCATTTGTCTAAGGATTACAGTGGGAGGCCACATTGATCATTTTCATTTACAGAAACAATGAGAACCAGGGGCAAGATCTTATATCTGTGTAAGATCATAACTTCATCTTAAAATCCCCCCAGGAAGGTTTGGATGCATAAATTACCGACTCTCTGTCAGAGGATCAGCAGACAGAGAGAAGTCTTGCTCCTACACAAGCTACAGGCCTATGCAGCCTTAGTTTCATGGGTACCCCAGATCAAAGAAGGGCTTAAAAGTCCAGTTCTCGAACTGGTTGTTTACAGAGTCCCCAGGCATGGACAGAGGTTATTTATCCTCTGTTAGGAGTGAGTAACGGGCTTTTGACTAGAAGCCCATTCGCAATCATGGTGTTAGGTAGCCCAGTCTAAGTGAATTTGCTCAGTGCACGCCTTCTTATTTAACTTCTGCATCACACATATGATCCTTCACACCTGCACATGGCTGTACCATGGAAAAAGTATGTTCAGCTTCCTTCAGAGCAACAAAAAAAAAGACTCCAAGGCACTGGAACAATTACCAGAGTTCCCATCACTTCTTGGTTGTGTAACAAAGAGACTATTAATGATGTAGAGCTGCTTACTCAACACTCACTTGTTCTCACCTTCCTCTTTGACAGCTGCTTCCTCCGGTCCTGGACCCTTAGCCCCACCCTCACCCCCTCAAGCTTCTTTAAAATGGCCTCACCTGAACTTCCTCTAAGAAACACCAGAACACTTGCACTAACAATTACAACAAAGAGCACAAACCAGGCTTTCTGATCTTCTCCAAGAGAATGGAGTGAGCTGGGAAGGAGCATCTGATTCTGAGGTAGAAGTGAGAGCTACTGAGCTTGAGTGGGATGAGGATCAGCCTCTTCGTATGCCAGGGTCTGTAGGTGGAGAGAAATGTGCTCCAACTCTCTCTTTGTTCCAATAAAAAACTTCACAGGCTGGACAGAGGCCTCAGCAGCTGCCAGGTAGAGAAGCAAACATCAGTCAGTGAGGGGTTAGCCAAGGAGAGGACTCTCCCATGCCCCCCCACCATCTAGTTAGTGCATAAGCACAGGTCTTGGGACCCATCTGGCAGGTGAGTAGAGCCTTATCCTGTCGAGTTCCTAGGCCAACTCTCAAGAAGTGTCATGTTCGTGTTTTGGAACTGTGAGAAATAGCAGGCATTTAGGAGATGTGGGTCCCACTGAAAGCTTCACTATTGGACTACTATGTCAGAGTTGAGCGAATAAAATGACTTTCTAATTCAAATGCAGGTAATACTAATAAGCAGACCATCAGAATACCCTGAGTGCTATTTCTAGCCCTGGAAATGTCATTCATGGACCTACTTCAGGAAATGCTATGTATCTGGGAGCAAAGGACCTAGCTCTAAAAATCACATCCAGGGATCTAAAGCTGAAGATTCTGCCATCATCCAGCTGTGTAGCTACACACAGCATTTTCCACACCAGGCTTCAGTGTTCTCATCAGTTATACAGTGCCAAGAAGACTGCTCACTATTAAGTGACATACGTTTAAATTTTTAAAAAATATTCTTAGAGCAAAATACACGTGCCATTAATACTCCTCAAAATATACTTTTTCTGATTCGAATATAGTTAGCTTACTGTTCTTTCCACTTTCTGAAACAGTTCTGGAAGTCTGATTTTGTGAATGTCTTTAGTTCTGCAGCTATCATGGCTTCCCGAATCAGCTCAAAACATTTACCTGTCATGACCATTCTGACCTTGGGAAACAATCAGAAGTGGCACAGTACTAGGTAGGATAAAGTAGATGAGGATGTACCATGATGGTTTTACAAACTTGCCTTTCTGTTGGATATCACTTAGCTGCAACATTCCTTGCATTTTTAAATCACACATTCTAGGAACACTAATAGAAGACGACATCCAGAACTGCTTCAGAAAGTGACAAGAATGCTGGGATAGGTGTGTAAAAGGGGTATGTTGAGGGAGAGTAATAGAAATGTATCTTTTTTCTTTAATAAATTATATTTGCTTAAATATTCACCATATATTTTGATCACACAGTGCCAACAGCACTTGGGAGCATACCTAGAGCTTGGTGGCCACCCAGCAAATATTCACTTAGTATGGTCATGCTTGTTACTCTTGGCCTCAAGGTTTCTTAAAATTTCAAAGCTTTATCAAATTAAGCAAAAGTATCATAACACTTCTGTCTTCTGCGTGACCTCTCCACTTCTGCTTGCAACTCACATGGGCCTCTGTTTGCAGAGCAGACATATTGGAATGGTGGGTAGACACAGACACAGCTAGCCCAGTCCAGGTTGTACAGACAAGGCAGTACTAGGAAGGGCGGAGATTGAAGGGCCCTGGCCAGAAATAAAGAGACTTAAAGTCTAAATCCACTTGTGTATTTTGCTGTGCAAATTGCTTCTTTGTTCTGATCTGACTTGGTTTCTTCATCTGTAAATGTGTTTGATCCGCAAGGTTTCCCCCCTTCCACTTTGAATCATCAGCAATTTCTGAGCAAGATTTCATGACATTCATTTTGCTGATTTTTTTTAAAGAGAATATAAAATAAGTAAAAGAAAAAGACACATTAAGAAACAATACAGAATTTTACTAGACAATAATAGGAATTTGAAAATGGTTGTTGTATTACATAACATTATCTTCAAATCAGTTGTTTAGATTACCAGATAGAAACATACAAAATTGGGGAAAGAAAAGAAAAGAAAAAGAAAAAAAAACTTAAGCATTAACTTCTCCTTCAATAGACCAGCAAAAATCAGCATTACAGTTATCCAAGCTATCCTGTATATGTACATAACTTTTTTTCCCTTCACTCTTTTATTCTTTTCTTCATCCTAGTCTTTCTTTCCCATTAAACATATTCTTTCCTTTTCACAGTGTCTATTGTACTATTCAGAATTTATTTACTTTTTCAGATTCTTACACTAGTAAGACAGCATGATCTTCACATGTGTGGGTCTGATTTATTTAACTGAAGAGTATCCTCTTTATTCACATCCATTTACTGATAAGAGCCTTAAGTTTATCTTTTTTTGTAGCTGTGTAAAGCTCCGTAATGCAAAAATACCACATCTTTTTAAATCCATTCTTTAGTTGACGTGCATTTGGGTTGTTTCCAAGATTTAGCTATAACAAATTGTACTGCTATAAACAGCAGAACACATCTATTACCGTGGTATGATGTTTTCAGTTCATTTGGAAAAATATCTGGGAGGGGAATAGCTTCAGTGAACGAGACTTCTAATCTTAACTTTTTGAGGGATCTCCATATTCATTTCCATTGTGGTTATCCCAGTCCACACTCACACCAACAGCAGAGAAGAGTTCCTTTTTCTCCACAACTACTCCAGCATTTGTTATTGGTTGACTTCTTAATGATAGCCATTCTTTCTGGCATAAGATGGATTCCAAGTGTTGTTCCAATTTTCATTTCTCAAATGAACAATGATGTTGAACATTTTTTCATGTATTTATTTGCTATTTGCATCTCTTCATTTGTGCAGTGTATATTAATCTCACATGCCCATTTTTGCATGGAGCTTTGAGCTTGGTGGGAGGACTGCTTTTTTTAAATTATTTATATGTTATAGGTAGAAGCCCTTTGTCTGGGGGACAGTCAGCTATAATTTTTTTCTAATTTGTGAGTTTTCTTTTTACCCTATTTCTTATTACTTTTCACATTCAGAAACTTCAAAAAAAGTGAGATTTCTGTTGTTGATCCTTTGAAGTATTTCTCTTGCAGTTTGGTTTTGTTTATGAGCTCTCTACATACCATTATGTTTTTTAAGATTTCTATCAACTTTCTCCTCCAGATGATTTAGTGTTTCAGCTTTAACATTTAAACCTTTGATCCATTTATTACTGTAGTTTTGTGCATGGTGATAGATATGGGTTTAATTTTAGCCTTTGACATGTGGAAAGCCAGTCCTTCCAGCACCACTTATTAAAGAAGTTATCCTTCTTCCAGGCAACATGTTTGGCCCTTTGTCA
Organism: Myocastor coypus; assembly: GCA_004027025.1. NCBI lineage: Eukaryota > Metazoa > Chordata > Mammalia > Rodentia > Myocastoridae > Myocastor > Myocastor coypus. The sequence goes on along the minus strand of PVJA010010647.1, from coordinate 13,027 downwards.
AACATAAGGTGGCTGAGGGGTGAGGAGACAGTTTGGCAGGCTAAGCACCTGCTCGGAAAGCACAGGGCCTCAGGTTTGATCTCCAGTAACACGTGCTATGCCTGCCCCAGAACCCTAGGCACACTAGGTCAGCCGCCAAAACTGGGCATGATGGAATATGCCTGAGGTCCCAGCATTGGAGAGGCTGAAACAGGAAGATCATTATAAGTCTGAGCTGCATAGTGAGACCCTGTATTAAATAAATAAACAAACAAATAAACAAATAAATAATTTTAAGAAAAGATATGGCCAGTGAGTGTGTTTGTAGTTATCTCTGCATCTTCTAATCTGTTCCATTCATCCTCAGATCCTTTTTTTTTTTTCCAGTGCCATCCTGATTGTATCACAGTAGCTTTGTAGTATAATTTCAAGTCAGGCATTGTGATGTTTCATGTCTTCCCTTTGTTGTTCAGGATTGCTTTTGATATTACAGATTTCTTCTGGTTGCAGATGAATTGTAGGAATGCTTTCTCTCTTTTTTTTTTTATTTTTGTCTTAGAAGAAACTTTTTCACAGTCTTTTGAATAAACTTATATTCAAAAATCATTTCCATGAATGAGGCTTTGGTGATGTATGCAGTAAGGAATTTACCTAGCAACATTTTTTTTTTTTTTGTATTTTAGGGAAGGGTCTACAGGGTCTTCAAGATCTCACTACTAGATGAGACTCACCGTGATCTTCCTGCTTACAGCCTCCCAAGAGTTGGGATTACAGGTGTGCACCACCACACCCAGTCTCAATTGCCATCTCAGAACACCCTGGGGGTGGGGCCGACATGCAACTTTAATATATAATGAATGCATCTTTTTTCTTCTTTTCTGCAAGTCAATCTGCTCATTTCCCTTTTCTGACAAATGGAAACTGCTTCGTGCTCTGTGTTTACTTTTGTTTTACCTTTTTTTTTTTTTTTTTTTTTTTTTGGTGGAACCAGGGTTCAAATCCATGATCTTGCACTTGCCAGCCAGGCGCTTGTGCCATGGAGCTATCTCCCTAGTCCCTACTTTTGTTGTATCTCTTGTCTTTGTTATCAAGCACAAGTACCCAGGAAAGCATTGCACAGCTCTTTATCAGTTCACCCCACACAGCCCCCCGTGTTATCTCATTCTTTCACCTTCTGTAGCAACTTCTGGCCTTTTCTACCTTTACCTATGTAACTTTGTAACTATAAGTTTCATCAAAAAATTCTGCTTCGAAATAGGCCAACTTTAAATCAGTTGAATTCTTAGAAATTATAAGTAACTCTTTACTGTTGAAACACTAGAAGGCATGAATTATCCAAAATTCAAAATAAGTAAATAGCCTTAACTCAAAGGTAATAATTATCCATCTTTGCAAATCATTTTTCACTCTTTTTTCTTAGCTTGCAGGAATTTGTTAGTCGTTTGCATTATGAAATGAACAATAAAGGCTGAGTGATAGATATATCTTGACTTGGAGTTCTATATTTTATTCAACTTACCTGTATTAGTCAACAGTGGGTCCCCTCCTCCAACATTTTGCTATTGTCAACAAATTCTCTCAATCATTTCCTCAAGATTCATTACTCTTAATGAGATGGCTGAGCGAAATGATCTATACACTTCCAATATTTTTGATGTGTTGCTGAATTTATTTCAAGACATGTTATAGTGTTGAAGCAGTTACACAAGTGCACGTTTCCTTTTTCAAGAATGTGATTTCCATGTACATAACTCATAATTTTTATATCCATATACATAAGCTATAGAACCTTATTTTTAATAGACATTTCTTTTATCACGGACCCTCGTATTTTTTTCATGTTTATTAACAAATCATATTTTATTCATCCAACAGGTATGTATTTATTCATCACCTACTACAGTCCAAACACTCATTAGTGCTTCTTCTGAGGAGATTATTACGTTAATATGAATACATGTAACTTTTAAATGAGCAAGTGCTATTTAAATCCTTTCAATTCCAACTCATGTCCTATATCTGGGTAATAGATCTTCTAAACTAACCCACATAAATTCTCTTCCATCCTCCAAGGAGCTGACATGCATGAGAATTCATTACGGATCTCCCACAGTCTGCTCTTCAATTTTTTCATTAAATAAGCAGAGAAATTTGAAGGCAAGATCTCTGGGAGAAAGCCAGCTCCGTGACCCCAAGAGCCCAACAGTGGAGTCTAGACTGATGAATTCACTCTGTCCAAAAGTGTGGCATTGGTCTAATACATCCTGACCTTGTTAGTGCTCTGTTACTGAAACCAGGCAGGCTGACTATCAGAGACTAAATTCGCGGGAGACCTGAGTGTATGAACCAGAGAGCCAACCTATTTGAGATGAGAACTATAACTGTCAAGCAGACCAGACAACTGCTGGACTGACCAGTATAAATGATCCCTACTCTATGTCACTCCTATGTGCCCTATGGGATCTTCTTCTCTGCTTACCATTTGTTCAAATATCTCCTTCAACCATACACATGCACACACAAAAATTCCCATTAGTTAAATTTTCTGTTTTGTGTCTTAGGAAGGGCCAGCTAAAGATCTGTGTCTTAGATTACTTACCCAGAGCATGTACAGTCCTCAGACAAGAGGTCCAGCTTTTCTACTCTCAGGTGCCACCATTATCAGATGTGAGTGATGTGAGTGTTAGCATCTGCCCAGTTCTATCTTTATGCCTCATTTTCTTCTTTGTAGAATTAATCTATTTGCTATTGTGAGGGTCAAAATATTTGTGGAAGTGTAGGGGGCACATGGTGGCCTTATCTGTTACTGTCATGGATAGAATTAGTGGTGGGAAATTCATGGGCTCTTCAGTGATGAAGTGTAAAAAGAAAATGTCAATACAGAGCTGTGCTGACACACACACACACACACACACACATACATAATCACATAAACACACGCAGACACAGCCACACAGACACAGACACACCCACACCCCACACACACATACACTACATTGTACACTAGGATATTACGCTGCAATCTGCCCTATGGTATTACACTCAGAAGTTATGACTGGGGATTTGACATTCTCAGGCATCCTGTAGTTTACCCCCTTTTCTCTTTTCTATGTTTTATCTATTGTTTATTAGTACACATTTGCAGCACACAGTGAATGTATTCCTTGTGCGGAGTTAATACCTGTGCATGACACACCTTGGTTCTTTTCATTGCCACGTCCCCTCGGCACTGTCCACACACCCTTTGCTTTATCTCTAGATTCTTTTTCCATTTCACAAAGAATGAGCTCTCTCTTATCTGTTGTCTGTTTTGTGTTCTGCTCTTTCAATTATTTATACACTGGGTTCTCATGCCAGGTATTTCTTGTCTACTTTTTATTGGTACATGTTTGCAGTGTATGTTTACATTCCTTTGTGGAGTTGGTACACTTAACTTCTTTACTCTAAGACAGTTACTCTTAACCCAAGTGACACATTAGGATCACACTGAAGAGTGTTTGTTTATTTAATACAGGTTGGTGAATCATAGTGAACTGCATATATGCTGAACACAGTGACGTTATCTTTTTAAATTTGTGCAGGATGATTAAATGAATCTAACATATCCATCACCTCAAATACTTGACATTTTTGTAACGACAGTATTTGAGATTTACTTTTTTGGTGCTATAGAAATACAGTCTAAAGTACAATCTGTATTCATCAGCATATGCAACAGAGCTTGTTTTTTTTTTTTTTTAAAAACTAATCAAAGTTATTCCTTTTATCTCATTGAAACTTCATAGGTTTTGATGGTTACTTACACCACCAGCACCACTTGAGGTTATAGTTTCCACCTTCTACTTTCTGCATCTATGAATTGGATTGCTTTAGATGCAAAAATTGCATTGGTCTTTCAGTCTTTGTTGTATTTTGCTGCCCTACTCTAACACAATCCTTGTCAGCCCACATAGCTACCACCATTATCCAGGGAATTTTTAAATTATAAATGCCAAAGGCCCATGAAAGAACAAAACCAATTAAATCACCATCAACGTGAGGAGCAGGCAGCAAGTCTCAGCATCATCGAGAAGTTTTGCACTTGCAGGACTCAGGCGTAGCCCGAACCAAGACAGGTTCCTTTAAGAGATTATCCCAGACCTTCTTTCTCTCTAAACTTCTTCCCCTCCTTATTCTCACCCCCAGATGACAAGCTTGCCTCATACTTCACAGATAAAACTCGAGACTTTTGGAGGAACCTTTCTTATCCACTCATTGTCAAAGCTATTGTAGCACCGCATATTGAGCCACATCCCTTCCTTTCTCCTCTGCAGTGGAAGTGTGTGTTCCCTGCCCAGGCCCAACTTCCCTGCATGTCATTGGAGAGCTTGTCCTCATTCTTTCTGCCTCCTTCAGTTTTTCCCTGTCCTGCTCTCACTTTGTCTCTTTTTCTCCACAGAGTCACTGCCAGTGGCATACAAAGGCTTCTCTTAGCTTGGAGAAAAATAACAAGACTCAAGGTCCCTCCCCTGGCTGCACATCCCCATCCCCAGATCAAAATGATCTTGTTTACCTTATTCAAGGAAGCAGCATTCACAAAGACCAGGGCATGAAAACAACCCAAGTATCCACTGGTGAAAGAAAGAAAGAAAGAAAGAAAGAAAGAAAGAAAGAAAGAAAGAAAGAAAGAAAGAGAAAGAAAGATTCATTCAATCAAAAACTGTGATATTTTCATACAATTGAATGCCATTTCTGTTTACATCCTTGGAAAGGATAGGTTCAAAGACCGACCAATAAATGCTCAAGTCCCTTAAATAAAACAGCATACTACTTGTATATAACTTACAAGGTCCTCCCACATGCTACACTTAAATCATCACTAGATTACTTATAATTTTAATACAATGTAATTGCTATGCAAGTAGTTACTACACTATGTTGTTCAGAAAATAATGACAAAAAAATCTGTACCTGTTCAGTGTGGATAATGCTCTTTTCTGAATACCTTTTATCTGTGGTTAGTTCAATTTGCACATGTTGAATCATGAATACAGACAGCTAAATGTATTATTAGACATTAAAAAGAGAAATTCTGACACATACCCCAACATGAATTCATCTTGAGGACATGTTAAATGCCCATCAACCAAGGAATGGATAAAACGGTTGTGAGTTTTTTGATATAATGGAATAATACTCACCCTAAAGAAAGATAAACTTGGGACTTTATGGGTAAATGGATGCAGCTTGAGACTATACTCATAAATGAAATAAATCAGACCCACATATGTAAGCACCATATTGTCTCACTAATGAGAGAAACTGAACGAATAAGACCCAAAATGTACAGCAGATATTTTGAATCATAAAGAAATTGTTCAAAAGAAAAGACAAGGTAGGATGGGATGAGCAAAAGGGGAAAGAAAGGGAAAAAGAAAAAAAAAGTATGCACAAGATGGTTGTGATAGTTACACAGCTGGTTCATTGAAAACAAAGGGTTGTGCTAATATTGTTTCAACATGATATCATGTCTGCATCTCATACTCTGAATAACTACTACAAAGACAACAATACGCAAGGCATTCATTATTGTAACTCTCCTACTAACCTGTTTTGAAACTGTTTTATATATTTGTATTTTTTAAAAAAAATAAAAAGTAAAAGAAGCCACTCACAAAGTAACACATATTGTGTAATTCCACTGATACTAGATATATAGAATAAGTAAATTCATAGAAAATGGAAGAGGCAGTGAAGAACAAGGGTGAAGAGAGAGTGAAAGTAAATACTTACTGGAGACCGAATTAAGGTTAGGGACCCTAAACAAAAATCTGGAGACAACCTGTGGCCTTGGTTGCTCCATAGTGTGCATGTATTTAATTCCAGTGACCCCAACACCTGCAACAAGGCTAACATGACCAATTTTATGTTCTATGTATTTTGCCATAATTAAAAATAAAGCAAAACAGTAGTAACCACTATAAGCATCTGCTGTCCCACCCTACCCTTCTCCTGTTTGTTCCACAGCCCACAAGCAATATGGATTCTCCTTCCCCCACTCCATCAAACAGCACCAGCTAAGGTCACCTTGACATGAATTTTAACAAATCCAGTAAATGCTTCCCTTCTTTCCTTGTTTGCTGTAGCTGAAGGCTTAGCTGTCTTCTTGATATGTTCTGTCCTGGTTTCCATGACTCCATCCACTCACGTTTTTAACTCCTCACTGGCCCTCTCCCAGTGTTTGGATCTTAGGCTTATGTGTGCTGTGTTCTCTCTGGCACCTTTGCCCTCTCCCCTGTGTACACGCTGGTTTTATCTAGAGGAATTCACCCGCTCTCACAGTTTCAGATACGATCTCCACACTCATGACTCTCAAAGCTACATCTGTGATCCCAGTCCTCTCCCACAAGCACCCTGGCCTACTTCACCTCATCACTTAGGCATTTCCCAAGCATCTCACCCTTACTGTGTTCACTGTGAGCTCTTGACTACAGCACAGCCCCGAACTGTACACGTAGCATTTTTCCTCACCTCAGCAAAGGTTGAGCAGTTAGTATCTGCATAGCATTCTTTACTGCATTTCCTTATATTCCGCTTACGATAGAGTTCCATGTCCCTGTGCACTTCCTTCAGGCTACATATTAGTTATGTCTGCTTTTCCATGTACACGTTACCCTTCTTTCATCTGAATCACCATCTCTCCTCAGATGGACTAGCACAGTAGCCTTCTTACCAGTCTAGGGTTCTGAGCAATTCTTCTTCATCCTTTTTCTTTTTTTTTTTTTGTCTTTTTGAGACAGGGTCTCGCTATGCAGTTCAGGCTGGCCTTGCGCTCACTTTGGTAGCTCAGGCTGGTCTCGAACTTGCATCAATCCTCCTGCCTCAGCCTCCCAAGTGCTGGGATTACAGGCATGTGCCACCATGCCCGGCTTCTTCTTCATCTTAATTCTAGATTTTCTGCTCTTTGCTCTCAGCCATGATGTGTGAAATCCATATTGGTAACTGCAATATTGTCATCTTGTTTATGCTAAGCTTAGCTTAGCTATTTTGCTAACCCAGAACCTTTGCACATATAGTGCACATACAAATGCTCCCCACTCTTGTTTGCCTTGGTACATGTCTATTTGCATGGCCAGCCCCTTATCTTCCTTAAGATCTCTATATAAGTATCTCTTCCTCAGAGAAACCTTTTTGACCACGTTAACATGCAATACCTTTTGCTCTTTATCCCTCACATCCAACTGTCTACAGCTTGGCCTTTAATACTCAGCACAACTCTTCATGTGTGTCTGTTCCCTTACTATTACACAATACTTCTATTAACCTATGCAGGCCACGAATATTGCCACCATGTCCATTTGTTTCACCACTGTGCTGTGTGAGACACTCTGGTGTTTCCCTTGAACACCAATCTTATTCAACAGATTGGGGTACAGCATCTCTGTGGAACAGGGTGCCTTAGATTTAAAGCATGAATTCAATGTAAGATGGACTTTCCTGACCATGGTACAGAAATTTATGATCCTGACCTGTTTATTAACTAATAACAATTAATTTTTATTAAGATAACTAATATCAAGCAACATTTCATAGTAGGTCATATTCATCTTTCTAAAAAATGTTTTTAAGGGGTCTGGGGCTCAGTGGCATAAGTGTCTGCCTGGTAAGCACAAGGTCCTGAGTTCAATCCGTAGTAAACACACACACACACACACACACACACACGTTTTGAATATTTAGTATTTTTTCACAAATGCTTAAAGGTAATTTGTTTTTATCCCATAGATGGTCAAAAAAAAAACCCCAAAATAAAAGAAAACAAAAAAACTACCTTGAACTGGAGACTTCCAGTTGACCTATAGTACATGTTAAACTTACTGGGTACAGGCAACAGTTGCATTTCAATTGGACAAAATGAAATTAGGCAGAAAAAATTAGCAAGACTGTAGCTCTTCTCTGTGTTTGTCTATCTTTTCTGTGTTGGAAGAGGCAGAAAGCGAGTGAAGAGAGAAACTTTACCTAGAGTATATGTAACTTTTGCATTGTTTTAAAAGAAAGTACAAACTCAAAATCATCCCAAACTCATTATTAGATGGCTTATTTTATATTCTTTGAACAGTGTTTTCATTTCTCTTTCAAAAGATATATTTCCACATGCATGCTATAGTATTCTACATACAGCCTTCTAGAAGCTTCTTAGCCTTGCTGAGTTCCCAGAGTTGCCTTGACATCATAGGCAAGAACATCAAAATTGCTCTCTTCAGAGGTTGTGCTCCCCAAAGGCAACTTGTACACTTTGCTTCAACAGAATTTTTCTAAAGAACTCTTTTCTAACCAATGCTCAAACATATTTTCTCAGTAGATGCTTCTATTTGTTTCATCTGGATGCTGAAGTGGAGTGTCTGGGCCTGTGGTGCATTTTCTTGGCAGCACAGCAGTGCCTGTTAGCTCCCAAGCCAGGACTCCTTGCATAGGCAGGGCTGAGCTAGAGAAGTCTCCTCAAAAGAATCAGAATAGAGAGATCCACCCCGTGGGCTGTCGATGGATCCGCTACTGCTGTAGGAGGTTGTAGCTTTACTGTCTGCTTTCTAGCAACTTATTCCTCCATCCTCAGTGGGAGGATTTGAGCTTGCAAAGAGAACCTGACAAAATACTCAAAAAGATGGCTACATCAAGTTGCTGAAATGCCACCACAGAAAGGGCAGGTGCCTCTATTACGCTCCAGGAAGACAGGCATGCCCAAGGAAGGAGAAACACACATTTGCCCATAACTAGAGTCAGACATCAAACCTGTAGCATGGAATGTTAGGGGCTTTGGCCACCTAGAAGTCAGTCTTATTTTAATTAATTACAATAATACAAGATTGTGTGTGTGTGTGTGTGTGTGTGTGTGTGTGTGCGTGCGCACATGTGTACAGATGCACCTGCACTTATATTCATATTTAATTAAAATGTCCTTATGTTTATCCTCTCTATTGTCCATATACTTACATACTGGATGGAGTGGTAGAAAACCACAGTCTTGGACTTCTTTAGTATAATATGCAGATATTTTTAACCTTGAATCACCAGTTGAGGTCACACTTCTGCTTTTGTTAATAAGGCCCTAAAAGAATTAAGAAAAGGACAAATCCTTCCACTTCAGCCGTGAAATGGCAATGCTACAACTCATTAGATGATAACTTGTGTAAAAGTAGAACAGAAAACAGGTATTTTTAAAAGACTAGCTGATGCTTTTCTTCTGTAGATTAACATATCCAGGATTATAGAAGAAAGTGTCCCAGAGGAGACAAGTTAGATTCGGGAATAATGAATGAACAATGTGTTTTAAGAAACAAAGTGTTTCTCTGAGTAGTGGCTTATAGATGACTTCCATTTTCTTTTCTAATTTCTAAATGTTTTGCATCATCAATTACTCACAAAACATGAAAATAGCTAAACAATTTCCATTTTAAAAGGACAGAAGTTAGGTTTTTTTATGTATTTGTTACAGGGTCTACAGGGGGGTCTGTAGGATCTCGCTATGTAGATCAGACTCATAGTGATTCTCCTTTTTTGAGCCTCCCAAGCACTGTGATTATAGGCTCACACCACCATGCCCAGTCTCAATCACCGTCTCTGCATGTCCCAGGGTGGGGGTAGTGGGTTGGCACAACACACCAGGGATGGAGTCCCTGCTGCTGCGCTTTACCTAAACAGGTGCTTTAATCCACTGTGTTATCTGACTAGCCCATACAGATATTTTTTTTCCATGTATTTAGTACAGGGTTTCACAACAAAGCTTGGACTCATAGTGATCCTCCTGTTTTTAGCCACCCTAGGGAGTGCAGGTGTGTGCCACCACACCCTGTCTCGGTGGCTGGTTTAGCATGCTGAGGAAGGGGCTGACATGGTATGTGGTGCAGAGGATCGAACTCAGATCCCTGCGCTTGCTTAAGCAAGAGCTTAGTCTGCTGAGCTGTCTTTCCAGTCCTTGCATGACCTAAATTTTAGCAAAATGACTCCTGGGAGAATGGATATAAACCTCAAGTCCAAATCATTTAAAATAAGTGTCTTTCGCCTTATTTGAGAAAGGAATTAAAGGAGAATTACAAAGATAAAAGAAGATGTCAAAGGAGGATTAAGGAAAAGCAAAGTGGAGGAGACAAAATGATATATTCTTATCTCATGACATACACCAAAATAAATTCCATGTATACCAGAGAATAAAATACCTAAAATGATGCCATAAAAATTAAGAGAGCAGTATGTGCACTACCTGGGAATGATCTGTGTGAACCTGCTCCAGCACTAGACCCTGAATGGTGCACAAGAATTACTCCATATTTGGAAGATGAGAAGGTATCTCAGAAGTGGAATCCTTGTTCAATTTGTGCAAGACCCGGGTTCCATCTGTAGAATAGAACTTCAAAACCAACTTAATGAATTGTCAGTTATCAGAGAGGTAACTCACTTAGGACCCCTCTATCTCTCAGCTAAAGCTATTTTCCAATAAGCCTTTTCTGCTCTTAGGAAAAATTATCAAAAGGACAAACCACAGAGGGAAAAGCTCATAAAGTTAGCTATTTTTGAATCTAAGAGTTATGAGCCAAAAATACTACATGAAAATAAAAATGAATTAAGTATTGATGGAGATGCTGTTCGTGACAGGTCAGGGGATTGATACCATTTATATATAGAACTCTTAAAATTATAAAAACATAAGAATCAAAATAATCACCCACTAGAGGAAAATGGTCAAAAGAAACTATCAAGCATACATTCAAGTGTACATCAAACATTTCCCTGTCAAACATAGTATGTATGAAAAATGATTACTCTGACCAGTAATCAATGACCTGTAAAAGGAATTAGGTATTTGCATCTATCTTTGAAATTGACAAGACCATACAAATACCCCCTTCCCCAAAAGAAAAACAACCAGAGCTACGCAATAAAGAAAATCTGATCATTGCGTTCTCATTTAGGATCAGGCAGGAGAAACATCACATGACACAATTCTGACAAGAAATTAGACTGAAATCTTTAAAATTACATTTCTTATAATGTGGAAATTCTGATTATAGAAATGTTCTCCAGGGAAAAACAGTTAAAATCTACTTGCAAGGAGGTACACTTATTATTTATATCCTCCTGAAATGGAGACAGCTTAACTATGTAACATGAAGGAATGGAGGGGTTTTTTTTAACTAACTACAACAAAAATTATGATGCATATATGTAGCTGAATGGTAAGCTACCACTTACAGCCATAGAAGTATCCATGACTAACTTGGAGAAATATTCACAGTATTTTGCTATTGCAAAATATCTCAAAATAGTTCATCCATCATTACCCTCTTTTTAAGGACAAAGTACACATACATGTCCTTCTGTTTGTTTGCTTAGTTTTATTTTGTATTTTTTTTTAATTTCACATGTTAAATATACAGGTTTCCAAGATTAAAACCTACAGCCACTGGAGTTGTTCTCAGAGTGGAGATCAGAGAACCGCCACTGCTCCCAGAAGCCCGACAAACGAGCACGGAAGTGGAAATGCCACCTGCTGATTTTCGCTTCCCTTCCCACATGCGAAGGAAGGTTTCCGAACACCGTGCTGTAGAGTTCTAGTGGCAGCACTGACATGTCTGTTGTCGAGATCAGTCATTTATTGAAGATGTTCCTTGCAAAAGGCTCTCTGTACTCATAAGAAAAAGAGAAGCAGGCAGGGTGTGAAGTTTTCACAAACAAAGCAAGGATATATTTCGTAGCACAGCTCACTAATGAGGCTGGATATTTTGCAATCTAACAAGCTAAAATGGAATTCTACAGCAAGTGGCAAAATTATTAATTGTTCCTTCTCCCCTACTAGCAATATAAGCTCATGTTGGGTATTTTATTACAATATTCATATGAACAAGATTTCCAGGGGACCAATAATGTCTTTCCAGTTGTCTTCAAAAAAGATTGGAATAGAATGTGCCCGGGACAAGATCAACTGTGTGGTGCTGCTGAGCGCAGTCAGCTCTGGCATGGTTAGCGTGAGAAGCTGGCTCTGCGGGTAAACGGCCTGGGTTCTCCTCCTTGTGCCACTAGCCTGTGTGCTGAGCCATTCCAGGCCTTGGGATTCTCGTGCATAAATAGGGATCATGTTCGCTATATCTCTTAGAGCTATAAAAATGAAATGAATTAACATATATAAAGCCCTAAGACCGAAATTATGTGGATCATTTTTATATTTATAACAAGGATGCTAGCCAGAGTAGCTTAAAGCACAGATCACGAAACAAAACTTTAGACAGAACAAGATTAGGAATCTCTTGAACAGAATGGAGATTTTAATCAGTAAGAACACCCTGTGTGTTTCGAAGTTGTTTGAAGATTGGATTCTTAATACTCTCATCAGGGTTGGCCAAATAGCTCAGTGGATTAAAGTGCCTGCTTAGGCAGAGTGCAGGGGCCAGGGTTCAATCCCCAGGGCCTCTGTGCTGGCCCTGCCCCTGGGGTGCACTGAGATGGTGATCCAGACTGGGCTTGGTGGCACACGCCTGTAATCCCCGCTCTTGGGAGACGGAAAACAAGAGAATCACTGTGAGTCCGATCTATGTAGTAAGACCCTGTGGACCCTGTACTAATTTATTTATACAAAAAATGAATAAATAAATAAATAAATAGATAGATAGATAGATAGATAGATACTCTGATTAGAAAATAATTGATATGTATGAGATGACAAGTTTGTGAATCAGCTTAATGTCATCATTCCACAACATAAAGAAATGTTAAGGCATCATATTTTATTATAAGAGATACATTTATAACTTGTATAAACTAAGATAGATTTTTAACAAATGTTTGACTAAGATGAAGCAAGAAAAGACTTTAAAATGTTGGAAAGTAGGAGAAGAAATTCAGTAAGAAATTAATTGCGTTGTTTGGGAGTCTGAGGAAGGAGAGTGATGAATTCAAAGCTGTGCAGCACGGGTTACACTGTCAGCTCAACGCCATCCTGGAGGGTACAGCAAGACCCTGTCTCAAGAAAGTCGCCATATGATAAGACATGGTGACGTTAGCATGAGAAGAGCATTAT
>PVJA010010646.1:0-56862 GCA_004027025.1 Myocastor coypus | reverse complement strand
AAAAAAAAAAAAAAAAAAAAAAAAAAAAGACACAAACCCCACAAATGAGAAAAGAAAGAACACACTAAATAGGGAAATCAGTTAAAAACAGGAGAAAAAAATGGTAAACCATAGTAAGTAAAAGACATGTCAATCGTAAGTCAATACATTTCATCAACATAAATGGAATCAATTCTCCAACTAAAAGAAATACACTGGCAGAACGGATAAGGAAACAAAATCCAACAATATGCTGGATATGGGAAACGCACTTAACTCCTAAAGAAACATATAGGTTAAAAATCAAAGGATGGAAAACAATACTACATGCTCTGGTACATCAAAGAAAAACAAAAAAGCAGAGGTAGCAATGTTATTTGCAGACAGTCTAAACTTCAAAGCAAGATTGAACAAAGGAAATAATGAAGGCCACTACATACTGGTTAGGGGAAAAATTCAAGATGAAGATGTAGCACTCATAAATATATGCACCAAACACAGGAATCACCAAATTATATAAGACAATTCTTAATGGACATGAAAAATCTTATATCTGATACCATCATCTTAACAGGAGAACTTAAAACTACTTTATCCCAAAAAGATAGGTCAAGCTGACAAAAAATCAGCAAAGAAGTGGCAGAACTGAAGCAGAACTTGGAACTAGACTTGGTGAACATATACAAAGTGCTCCACCCAACCACTTATGAATACATATTTTTTTCAGGTGCACATGTTAAATTTTATAAAATAGACCACATATGAGTGCATAGGTCATGCTTAAGTATATAAAAGAAAAGAGAAATTATCCCATGCATATTGTCATTTCGCAGTGCAGTTAAAATGGAAATAAATGACAAAAGAAATCACAAGAACCCCAGATACGTGGAAAATAAACAACACCTTTCTCAGCAACCAGTGAGTTACAGATTAAACAAGAAATTAATATCTAGAATTTAATCAAAATTGAAAACAACCTACTAGAATTTATGGGATGCAATGAAAGCAGTTATTACAGAGAAATTGATAGCTCTGAACTCACACAAGAAGAAAACAGAACGGAATAAATTAATGCTGTCATGAAACACCAAAACCAACTAGAAAAGGAAGAGCAAACAAAATTTGAAAACCCTTAGACAGGAGGAAATTATAAGAATTAAAGCAGAAATTAATTCAGTTGAGACAAAGAAAACAATACAAGGAATTAATGAATCAAAAAGCTAGTCCCTTGAAAACTAAACTAAATTGATAAGCCTCTAGGTAACTTCATCAAAAAGAGAAAAGAAAGGATATAAATTGAAGCAGTAAGGAAAGAAAAGAGTGAAATTACTACAGATGCAGCCACAGATTTAGAGGAACTTTGAACATCTTTACTCTCACAGAATTGGAGACAGATGAGCTGAACAGGATCTTAGAGAGGTACAAATTACCAATACTGTATCAAGAAGATACACGATCTCTCAATAACCCAATAGCAGTCAATGAAATACACAGTGTAATAAAAACTCTACTAAAAAAAGAAAAGTTCATCTCCTGGTGGATTCACCATGGAATTCTACAAAAATTTATGGGAGACATAATCCCAGTATGCCTCAAACACTTCAAATAAATTGAAAACGAAGCAATCCTCCCAGTGCCATTTCTAGAGGCAAGTATTACACTGATACAAAAGCCAGAGAGAGATGCAACTAAAAAAGAGAAGTACGGGGCAACTACTCTCATGAAGATAGATGCAAAAAAATCCTCAACAAAATCCTTACCAAGAACGTACAGCAAATCATCAAGAAGATTGTACACCATGACCAGGTAGGAGTCACCTCAGGGATGCAAGGATGATTCAATATCTGCAAATCTATAAGTGGAATACACTATATCAATAGAGACAATGCCAAAATTCACATGATCATCTAAATTGATGCAGAAAGGGCTTTCTAGAAAGTTCAACACTCATTCATGTTCAGAGCCCTACAGAAAATTGGAATGGAGAGCCTCTACCTCTATCTGATAAAGGCCATACATGCCAATGCAACAGCCAACATAATTCTAAATGGAGAACAGCTGAAGTCTTTTACTGTCCCATCTAGTACAAGACAAGGATGTCCTCTGTCACCACTCCCATTCAATGTATTTCTGGTATTATTAGCTACATCTGCTAGACAAGAGAGAGAAATAAAAATAATCAGAATAGGTAAAGAAGAAGTTACATTATCATTATTTGCAGATGACATGATAGTCTACTTGGAAGCTATTAAAATTAATACCAAAAATTTTGTAGCATAGCAGAATACAAAGTCAACACACAATAGTCAATAGCATTCGTCCACACAGATAACAAACACATTGAGAGAGAAATTAAAGAAACAATACCTTTTATGATAGCACTGAAGAAAATGAAATACTTAGGAATTAACTTATCTAAAGAAGTAAAACACCTGTTCAATGACAACTACAGTACTACGAAAAAAGAGATCCTAGAGGATTTCAGAAAATGGAAAGATATTCCCTACTCCTGGATACAAGGAATCAACATTGGGAAGAAGGCCGTACTCCCTAAATTGTTATACAGATTTAATGGAATCCCTATCAAAATACCATGAACATCCCTCACAGACCTGGAGAAATCATTCCTAAAAGCTATCTGGAATCAAAAAGGCCCTAGACTTTCAAAGACAATCCTGGGAAACAAAGACAAGGCAAGAGGCATTACAATGGCTGACATGAAGTTATACTACATAGCCGGGCGTGGTGGCTCACGCCTGTAATCCCAGCACTCGGAAGGCTGAGGCAGGAGGATTGGTGCGAGTTCGAGGCCAGCCTAGGCTACAAAAGTGAGCTCAAGGCCAGCCTGAACTGCATAGCGAGACCCTGTCTCAAAAAGACAAAAATAAATAAATAAATAAATAAATAAATAAATAAATAAATAAAGTTATACTACAAAGCTGCAGTAATAAAATAGCATTGGAAAAAAAAAAAAAAGACCTAAGGATCAATGGAATAGATTAGAAGATACAGAAGCAAATACAAACACACTCAGCCACCTTATTTTTGACAAAGGGGCCAAACATGCTTACTGGAAGAAAGACAGCCTCTTTAACAAGTAGTGCTGGAAAAACTGGCTCTCCACATGCTGAAAACTAAAAACTGAACCAGGTCTATCGCCATGCACTAAACTAAAGGCAAAATTGATTAAAGATCTAAATATTAAAAGAGAAACATTAAATCTCCTGGAATAAAAATAGGGAGAAATTCTTGAAGACATTGGGTTAGGCCAAGAATTTATGGACAAAAATCAGAATGACTTTTAACACGTGAAAGAACCAACAACTTGGACCTTGCCTGGCTAAAATGTTTTTGGAACTCAAAAGAAATTACCAACAGAGTGAAAACACAACCCACAAATTTTGAAAAGATTTTTTAACAATTTATTCTTTTTATTTTTAGTGATTAAAATACCTTTTGATTTTTTATTTTCTTATTTTATCATTTTAATAAGAAAGAACAATAAGATAGTTTCAAAACACTTTAGTAGTACATTCTCAATAATTGACACATTGCATAGTGTTGTCTTCATAATAGTTATACAGAGGATAGGGTGTAGACATGAAGCATTTTCTGATCGATATTGGTAAGGAAAGAGAAAAAAAATAAGAAAAGAGAAAAGAGAAAAGAAAAAGAAAATTCTTCTCTTTGAGCTGAGAGGAAGTAGCTGTGTACACAGTCCAGTGTTCCTTATTTGCATTGGGTTACCAGTGAAGCTGGCAGTGTTGGAGGTTGTTGATTTAAGCCTCACAATCAACACCCCCCCCTTATTTTGTTATACCTCTAAAGGACCAGAAGGACAAATATTCACACAAATGTCTTCTATCTAGAATCTAAATGAACTAAAAATCACTAGGTTCCCAAAATTCAAAGACTCAATCCAGAAATGGACATCTGAGATGAACACACACTTCTCAGGGAAATAAACTCAACAATTCTACAAATACATGAAGAAATGCTCCACTTCACTAGTCATTCATTAAATCCCAATTAAAACATCACTTAGATACCATCTCACCCCAGAAAGAATGCCTTTTATAAAGAAATCAAGCAACAACAAGTGGTGGATAGGCTGTGGGGAAAAAGGAATCCTTCTCCACTACTGTAGAAATGCAGACAAGTGCAAATGTTGTGGAGAAAAGTGTGGAGCCTCCTTAAAAAGCTAAAACTCGATATCCCAATCAATCCAGCTATGCCCTTACTGGAAATCTTCCCAGAAGAACCGAAAACTTCATACCATAGTGATACCTGTGCACCCACACTTACTGCAGCACAATTTGTAATAACGAAATCTTGGAAACAACCAAAATGCCCTTCATCTGAAGAATGGTTTAAAAGATGTGGTATTTTCATACAATAATATTATTCTGCTATAAAGAATGATAAATGTGAAGACTTTATATGTAAGTGGGTGTTTATTGAACATATACTCAAAAGTGAAATAAACCAGACCTACATGTGTAAATATCGTATAGTATTCCTAGTATAAGATCCCAAAAGAAGAATTAAAAATGGAAAGGCAGGAGACCTCCCCCAGCCTGCCACAAGCATAGCCTATCCAGCACTAGGCCCGCTGTGTGAGACCTCCTCAGGCCCAATCCAAGCACAGCCTAGCCAGCACCAGGCCCTCCGTGTGAGTCAGACCTCCGGCCTGATGCAAGTGTAACCTATGAGGCAATCAGGCCAACCAGGTGAGTGAGGCCTTCCTCTCCTGGCCTACAAGCAGCTCAGCCAACACAGCAGCTCATACTAAATAGCTGCTGGGCACCGGTCTTGGACCAAAGGTTACTGCTATACAGAATGATACAGAAAAGGAGCAAACTGCAATCGCAGGTCCCAGGTCCACCTGTAACAGATACAAGAGACAGTACCATACAAGAAAATGGGAACCATGCAGATGAAATCTCTCAATTGATAGCTTCTGGGGTAGACAGACAAGTCCAGAAACGTATAGAGCAACTCAGATCAGATATAACATCTGAAGTAAAAAAAAAAAGACATGTGTGTGAATTAATAGATTCTGAAGTGGAAAAACAATTGTAAAATCATATAGAGGGAACCTGAGCAGAAATAACTTCTGAAGTTAAAAAAAGACAGCTCTAAATTAATAACATCTAACATAGGGGAACAACTACAGTAAGGTACAGAGGAGAACAGAGGAGAAATAATCTCTGAACTAGAGAGAGAAAGGATAAGTATAATGAGAGGCTTCAATACTACTAAAGAACACATTGATAAAAAAAAAAGAGGAGAATAGAAAAATGATGCATTCCCTGAATGAGTAATATAGGAAAGAAATAGATCACATGAAAAAGTTTCAAAGAGATATACAAGAAAATAAAATCTCAATCATAAGCTGGCAAAACCATATGAACGAAAGTGAAAATAGAGATTCAGACCTTGAAAACTTAGTTGCAGCTAGTGAAAAGGTAAGAAAGGATCTCTTAAAAACAACCACAATACTGGAAAAAATAATTCCACATTTGCAAGATGATTTGAAAATGAACAAAGTGAGATTAATAGAAATCAACAAGAAAGAAGGAGTCGACACAAATGACATAAAAAACAACATGGGCAGAAGTAATAGCAGAAAACTTCCCAAATTTGAGAAAACAAATGGACATTCAGGGAACTGAAGCATATAGAACTCCAAATAACATCAACCAGGCTAAAAACACACCCAGACAGGTAATAGTCAAGATTCCAGATATCCAGCAGAAGAATAATATACTAACAGATGCTAGAAAATAGAAACAAATCAAACTTAAAGGAAAATCCATCAGAATAATGACAGATTTCTCTTCGTAAACCATAAAGTCAAGAAGAGCATGGAACAGAAGTTAACCTAACTAAAGAAGTAAAAGATCTTTTCAATTAAAATTACAGTACTAGCCGGGCGTGGTGGCGCACACCTATAATCCCAGCACTTGGGAGGCTGAGGCAGGAGGATCAGTGTGAGTTCGAGACCAGCCTGGGCTACAAAAGTGAGCTCAAGGCCAGCCTCAACTGCATAGTGAGACCCTGTCTCAAAAAAGACAAAAAAAAAAAAATTACAGTACTTTGAAAAAAGAGATCCTACAGGATTTTCGAAAATGGTAAGATATTTCCTGCTCCTGGATAAGAAGAACCAACATTGTGCAGATGGCCATTGTGCAGATGGCCATTAAATCTGTTATACAGATATAATGCAATTCCTACCAAAATACCATCAACATACCTCACAGAGCTGAAGAAGTCATTCATAAAATTTATTTAGAACCAAAAAATAATCCAGTATTGCAAAGACAATCTTAGACAACAAAGGTAAGGCAGGTGGCATTACAATTCCTGACCTAAAGTTATACTACAGAGCAACTGTGATAAAATCAGCATGATATTGGCAAAAACATAGACCATGCACTAAAGTCAAAATGCATTAAAGATCTAAATATTAAAAGAGAAGCCCTAATTCTCCTAGAGTTAAAAGTCAGAGAAAATCTTGAAGACATCAGGGTAGGCAAAGAATTCGTGGACAAGAATCAAACTGCACGTTTAACACTTGAAAGAATCAACAACTGGGACATCTTCCGGCTGAAAAGCTTTTTCATATCAAAAGAAATTACCAACAGAGTGAAGAGACAACTCACAAATTTTGAAAAGATTTTAACTAATAAATATTCAGGCAAAGATCTTCTGTTCAGAATTTATAAAGAACTAAAAACTATTAGGGTCCCTACATTCAAAGATCGAATCCAGAAATGAGTATCTGAGATGAATACAAACTTCTCAGAGAAAGAAATTCAACAAGCTTACAAATACACGAAGAAATGCTCCACATCACTAGCCATCTGTGAAATACAAATCAAAAAACCCTTAGATACCATCTCACCCCAGAATGAATTGCTACCATAAAGAATTCAACCAACAACAAACTTTGAAGAAGCTCTGGGGAACAAGGAATACCTCTCTACTGCTGGTGGGAATGCAGACTGGTGCAACCATTAAGAAAAGCAGTGTGGAGACTCCTTAAAAAACTAAAACTGGAAATACCGTTCAATCCAGTTATCCCCCTACTGGAAGTTTTTCCAGAAGAACTGAAAACATCATATCATAGCAATATCTGTGCACCTATGTTCACAGCCACTCAATTTCTGATAGCCAAATCCTGGAAACAATCAAAACATCCATCATGTAAAGAATATTTGAAAAAGATGTAGTATTTTTATGAGTTGGAGTATTACTCAGCTATAAGAAATGATAAACTAGAAGACTTCATATATAAATGGATGTAACTTGAATGTATACTCATAAGTGAAATAAACTGACCTACATATGCAAATGTCATTTAGACTTCCTAGTGTAAGGACTCAAAAGAAAAAAGAAATGAATGAATGAATAAATAAATAAATAAATAAATAAATAAATAAATAAATAAATTTTGGGCAGTACCATGAATCAATCTCAGGACCTTATGTTTTCTGCATCCTCAACTCCTATATTTTTTTTAGAAGTGTGAATTCAATACAAAATTAATTTGGAAGAGAAAAGAAATAATAAAGTTTATTGAAAGTGTTGGTGTTTAATTGTTTGATCAGTCTTACATATGTATGTCTGTTGATTTAAACTGATTTGATGATGAAAATATGCAATTCAAGCATTGTTAAATATTGCTTCTTTTGAAATTGTGTACTATATATATGATTACTTGTTATTGTTTTTTCTATCTTTGTTTCTGCTATTTTTATTCTTTAAAATAAAATTAAATCTGTAGAAAAATAAAAAATAAAAATGGAAAGGCATAACTCAGCTGAATGGAAATCAAGGACTTAAGGGTTAATCAATGAAGTGACTACAAGCAGAAAAGATACGAAGCATGCCAGGGGCAAAGCCATGCCCTTATTAGACATTAGACATTGTTCCTAGAAACATTAGACAATGTTCCTAGAGCCTTCCAAAATGCTTTTGACATTGAAGATAGCAATGTGTAACAGTAAGAATATGCTTGGAATGCCTGTCATTCTGGTCTTTTAGATGTATGTTGCTTCTAAAGTAATGAGAGAGTACTGCTATACTCTCTCAAGTAAAGGTTGGTTTGTAAATAAACACAAAAGGGTATTAAATGAGAGTAAGAGATTAGGAAAATGCCATAGGATTGACTGGCTACAATTTTGTATATACTTAGAATTCTAAATGTGTAAAAATGTGTAACTGCATTTATCACATTCTATAGAGATTGATTAGAATATCAGTGATTGATAGAAAATACCAATTCCAAGTCAAGTCTAAGATGTTTGATATTCAGAAAGACAGTGATATCATGGTCAAGTACCTATATTATAGAGTAATAGTATCACTAAACTTTTCTTCTGGAGTATTAAGAATATAAGTATATAGGCCAAACATTGGAGAAAAAGAAGGGTACAAGGATAGCCAATATTTTGGCCCTAGACCCTCAAGATCAGTGATGACGCAGGACATAAGAGAACCTGTCCTATAACTCAGTGGTTTCCCAAACTATCTGTTCAAGGAGTTTATGGAGCTACAGAGAAAAGGGAATAGATACATAGTGTGCCAAAGGACAGTCACCTAGAGAGAAAAGATTCTCTCAGGCTTTCATACAGAGCAAACTGGCCAAGCAATGGCTGTGACTCATCCAGATGGCTGACACTGATAACAGTTCTGCAAAGCACTGTACCTTGTTCCAAAGTAAATCTTGAGGGGAATAGACTGAACTTGAGAGATACAAAAGTTACACGTTTTGTTATATAGGTCTTGCTTAAAGTTGCCCTTAACCACCCAACAGAAAAGTTTAGCCACAAGACATAAAATGCAAAGCTAGATTAGAATGCTGAACTGTAAAAGGCTTAAATCAGTGGTTTCCAACATTGCAAGTTTTACCAATAACCCACTGTGATTACTGAACTGTGGGTTACATATACAACTACTTTCTCTTAGTTCAATGAAAATAAATTTTGTTGTACCAGTAATGATTTGAAAAATTATAACATCTACACCCTTTGTTCTTTATAACTAATAGGAAGACAACAATATACATTGTATCAAATATTGAAATGTACGACTAACGTGTTTTGAAACTGTCACATTGTTATACATTGTTGTTTCTTATTAATAGTAACAAAAAATTATTTTTTATTTAATATTTTTATTGTTTAAATTTAACAATGGTTATATTACATATTTTCATCATCAGATCAGTTTAGATTAATACACATAGGTATATATGATTGATCAAACAATTAAACATTTAACACTTTTAAGTCAACATTACTCTTTTTTTCTTTTCCCCTTTCTTTTTTTTGAAAGTTGACATATTGCATATTGTCCTCACAATCATTCTACAGAGTACAGTGTGTGAGCATGACCCACCTCCGTATTGATGTTGCTTAGAAAAAAAAAAAAAAAAGGAAAAGAATATACTTCTCTTTGGACTAAGAGGAAGCAGATACATGCACAGTCAAAGGTTTTGCAATTGCAGTGGGCCACCAGTGAAGCTTGTAATGTTGCAGGCTATTGAATCTAAGCCTCCTAAAGCTTGAAGGAGAATGTAATGGAATAATCAGAAATGAAAGAGATAACATTCGTAACATTTGAAAATTTAAATCCAAAAAGTCAATGAGGAAATAGAGAATCAAGTAAAGAAAATGAAAAAGCAAGTTAAGAAACCTGAACAGTAAAAATGAAGGAAGAAACAGGACAACCAAAAATAAACAGGAACAGAAAGATAAGAGAATCAAAAAAGTAAAGAAACAAAACATAGAAATAATCACAAAACACAAAACAAGACGACGTCCAACCAGACTGAAAAAAAAATAGCCTATCAGACTACAAAAGAGAACAAAATCAGTAGAATACCTCCGGTGTTTACAGTTCTTGGGGAGTGTGCATGTCATAGCCCAGGAATGTGCTCTGTAATACAGCCAAGTTTGCCATAGGAATTGTCCTGGGGTTGGAGTCGATCTTGGCCTCTGGATGTGGGTGCTGCGACTATTTTCTGATGGTGGCACTGTCCAGCACACAGAGGAGTTCTGTTGGCTGTTTGCTGGACACTCAGGCTCTTCCACATTGCTTGTTCTTGCTGATCATTCTACCATTGAAAGGCATGCATGAGCTCATACTCTTGGAGCCCGCCTGTCCTGAGTCTCTGGGCTCTTTTCGGCCCTCCTGCCAAAGGTGTGTCATATTTCTTTCTTATTAAAATACTTATATGGAATTTAATAAAATATTAGTCTCAAAGAATTGATCATCAAATTTTATGAGTCTGAAAGAAAATTTTAGTGGAAAGGAAATCTGAAGGCTGAAGATTTCTAGATTGTTTTTCTTATAAACCCATCATTATGATTTTGCGATGCCTACAATTCATAGTCAGTGAGTAACTTTATTTCATCTTCAGTGATGAATATCAAGCTGAAGTTTAGTCTCCTATGATACAAATAAGCAACACACACACACACACACACACACACACACACACACACACACACATCACCTATTGCCCAAGTATTTATTTAGCTGCTTCCCTGTCCTAAGCCCTATAGTCAATAACATGATAAATCAGTTAAGCATCCTGTGGTCAAGTACTTAAAGTCAAGCAGTGGAACCATGAGACATAATTCACTGGGAAGGAAGGTTGAAATAGGTAATAATAGCTACAATTTATTGCGTGTCTGCACAGTAGCCTTTTTCCTTTGGTATTTCTACATTGAAAATCATCTTTCTTTGTTCCAATGTAAACATCCGTAAATTCCCCTCCATGCATTGCTTCCTTGCTCAATAAGAATAGGATCTGTCCCTATTCATGTATCATCTCAAAAGTACTAAGGAAAGATACTGAAATGCTAGAGAAAATACAGAACTCCTAGAGGTTGAGACTGAGTTACAGCAGGATGGCGTAATACTAAGGAATATGCTGAAGTTCTGGAGTGCTCCGTTGTACTAAGCAAGATGCTGACACACTGCACAACGTATTCAATACTGGAAAATATGCTGAGGATGTGAGACTAACTTTGCTAAGATAGTTGACGTATGGAGAGGAAGTTGAAGTCTTGGTAAGAAGTTTGAAGTACTGAAGAGAATGCTGCAGTACTACAGGTGATGTTGTAAAAGAATGCTACAGGGCTGGGAAGAGGTGAAGGAGGGGGAGGATGCTGAAGTGTCTGTATTTAAATAGTGATAAAGGTATGATAATACTGGCAGTATTGAACTATTTGGAGCTTTGCTGAAGAACTGGAGATGGTTTTGAACTACTAGGGATGTTGTAGTACGGATGGGAAGATTAAGTACCACAGGACGCTTAAGTATTGAGCAGAGTTTAAAATACTAGGAAGGTGATGAGGCAAGAGGATGCTGAAGACTCAGACAGGTGTTAGAATATTGGGGATGCTGCTGACCTGCTAGGAGGGAAGTTCGTACCTTGGAGGGAACAACGAATTGTCAAGGAAGCTGGCAATACTTCCACTTTCTCTCTAGACACACACCGAGTAAGTTGTATCCAACCACCTACCTGGGCCAAGTTATCATTGTTTATCTCAAAAAGTCAGACAGCCTTCCACCCAGCTGTCTCCCACTTCTCTGACTTGTGGGTCAATGACAAGGAGGTTTTTGTTTCTTACCCAAGGTGTAAACTCACGTAGGACAGAGCAGGACATCTACCTTTCTTCCAAATTATACCTCTTACTCCCTAGAGCTCCCCTTCTGCCTACGACTTTTGTTTTTGCCACTAAAATCAAATAGATCATCCTACAGATCTATGGTATTTGTTCCACATATCCTGTCACTATTACCATGTGGAGGAGTAGGCCAGTGAGTAGTGCTGTCGCCTCATATTTATTGAGTGTTTGCAGAGGAATTGCTGTCTGGATACAATTCTTTCGGTGGCCTTTCAAGGCAACTGATAAGATGTTCCACTTGTCCTGTATATTTCTCTGGGTTCAAAGATTCAATTCTCAGAGAAATAAGGTGCACAGACAGTGCCTAATGAAGTAAGATTCATGAACAGATAGAGACAGATGCTGGCAAGAGAAGAAAACAGAGGAAAGGATGAAGACAGGTGAAACGTTCAGCCCTCATTCTTGCAAATTCCCTCTGAGAAAAGCTGTTATCACAAAACCTTTCTGGTTTTCTGCAGACTACTGACTATATTTTCCAAGTGATAATCCATCCTTTTAAATTCTCCCATTTTCTGAATATTTATGTCATTTTAGACAAAGCTTTTTGCACTAGGAATAGAGATAGTGATGGAACGCTAAATGGTCTTTGGAAACACCACATGCTTTAGATACACCCTAGGCTTAATTTTCCATCTTGTGTTCTATAGTTATGTCACTTTAAAAGGTTAATTTATGCTTCTTATCCCTAGTTTCATTTGTTACATAGAACAATAAAAACTTATCCTGTAGAAGTTTTCTGTACCTTCCACAACAATTTGCACTGAAGAGTTAAAAGCAGACCACACCAGAACTGTGGCCAAGAAGATAATCTACCCGAGCAGAATGGAGGGCCAGTCTCCCTCCTTGCATCTTTTAAAAATGAATTTAAAGTTTGGATATAAATATGCAAATTACATAAGGAAGCAGAGATCAAGTAATAAGAACTCAGTTTTGAGTAGCCCTCCACAGTTCACTAAACAATTCCAGGCCTATTAGATTGATCCTCATTACAATCTTATGAAATCAGCAGGATACAGTATATGTTTTAAATTGTTATTCTCAGGGACTCAAAGAATTAAAAGACATTTCCCAAGGTCACAGACTGTAAAAGTGGCAGAGCCAGGGGCTACATGACATTCTTAGTTCCGTGATGTCCAGCCAAAAGCTTAATCCACTCATGCCACCTTGAATTTGTAAATGTATCAGTTCTGCGGCACTAGGTTGGCGCATCTGAGTCAGCTCACAAAAGCAAAGCCAGGCCTGGGTATTTGGAGGACGGCGTGCAGAGGGTCTCTAAGGCTCAGGGAACATCAGGCTTGCTGAACACCTTGCCTCACTCTTAATTTGCTTTGTGGGACCAGATGCTCACTCAAGACCCAACGTGTAGGTAGCGGACAAAGAAGCAAAGTGGCTGAATGCAGCAGCTCTGAATCTGAGCAGCCGCAGCCCTTTCAGAGCCCCAGACCTGCCCCTCTCCCAGAAGGCCGAGCAAGACACAGCCAGGGCCTGTGAGCAGCAAATTCTCATCACACAGATGCCAGGAGAGCAGAACCCACTTCCTCATGCTTCATTAACTGCACTTCTATTTTTGCATTCTGTCTTGGTTCCATTGCTATCAAAATGGAACCTCACCCCAGGCTCTCAAACTCTTGTGTCAGTGGCAGCCAGGAGCTCATCCGTCACTGCACAGTGAATGTTATCTTTGAGAGCCTCTTGGCCAACATGTAGCTGCCTGGAATTTTGGTAGAGAGAATGACATCAGAGTGTTTTTTCTTGACCTTGCTGAGCCATAGTGTACTTCCCTGCCTCCTTCCCCTACTTGCCATCCTGCTTTTCGCTTAGTACAAGCTACCTCTACTTCCTTGCCAGGTTCTGTACTCCGCAGAGTTCAGAGCAACACCATCGCCCTGAGTTCAGAGCAGTCTGTGAGGGAGGTGGCCGCATCAAGCCGTGGCACCCAGCGCAAGGTAAACAACTGAGACTGTCGGGCAGAAATACAGAGGCTTAGAAACGGAAGATCTCAACTTTTTCTCAGGAGACCAAGAATCAAGGAGTGTGCAAAAGCATCAGATGTTCTCAGTGTCCGTTCTGGTGCAAAAGTGAGAGGGCTGAGAAACAGAAGCAAAATGCACTGGATTGTTGTGAGTGGCTCAAGAAGCGTGCAAGACATAGGGTTAGTATTCTTAGTCCATGGACTATGAAAAGCTCCTTCTCCCTTCGCCGTAGCACTCAATATAATTTAAAAACTGAAATATTAAAGGTGTAAAATTGTGAAATTTAAAATGGCCTGAAATTTACATTTCTATGAGCGTTTATTAAATCCAAGCAATTTTTGTTTTTGTTCAGGTTCTGCTTGCAGTTCCTGAAGTGCAAACTTCCATGTCACAGTCCACTTTTCAGCGATAGAGTTTTGGCTACCCAGACACACAGTCAGAGGCAGGGATGTCTCAGCACTTGTGGGAGAGGTTCACAGGACAAAGTGTAGCCCCTCTGCACTACTGTGTTCCACAGTAGTTCTCAGTAGAATCACTGCCGGAGGTTCTGTGTACTCCTGTGCAAAGCATGAGCAAAGCAGCACGTCTCAGTTCACTTTGCAGTAAAGTGAGCAAAGTAGCCCCTGTCTCTCTAGTCTGAGCTTTGAGAGCTACTCGGTTGTTTCTGCATACAATTCTGCTTTAGAGAGTTTGCACCAAAAAAAAAAAAAATGAAATGGAAAAGGCGTTGGATGATGAGTCAAAAGAACACACAGAGCAAGGGCATCCTCCAGGAGTGGCACAGTGACAGGCTCTCACCACACAGGGTGGCTGATCGTCGTCTCTTAGGGCGGCTCATATTGTAGAGGTCATTGGCATTCACGTTACTATAAATCAAGACGCCAGCGTTCACTCTTTACAACTGTCCAAGAGTTTCCCAGATAGAGAACACAAGGTCCTGATCCAGAAGCCCAGCTTTTCTAAGTACAGGATTAGTTGGATTCTTGGCTCATGTGAGGCTAAGGAAATCCCCTCTTGTTTTCATCCTTCCCATCCTGCCCTCCTACCAGACAATCCCTCAGCCTGCCTAACTTCAGTCCCACTCCCAACCTAGGCAATAGAGAACTGAGATCATGCAGGAGGGCTGGATCTAACTGCAGGACCTGGTCCATACTCTGTGCCCTACTGAAAGCGGTTGCAATGTCTAAGTCCAGGACTGGAAACCTTTTACTTAGGAAAGTTGAATCCAGAATGAAATCAATGACCTCTCTCTCTCTCTCTCTCTCTCTCTCTCTCTCTCTCTCTCTCTCTCTGTCTGTCTCTGTCTCTCTCTCTCTTTTCCCTCCTCTCTTTTCTCTCCTCTCTTTTCTCTCCTCTCTCTTCTTTCTCTTCTGTCTCTTCTCTCTATCTCTCTCTCTGTCTGTCTCTATCTCTCATTATCACTGCTTTTATTCTTCTCCTTTGACTCACGATTTTTTTTCTGCTTTCCTGGTAATAATTTCTGCCTCTTTTTCACAAACAACTTCTATTTGTTCATTAAATCACAAGAATTTTACACCTTTTCCAGGAAGCTTGTTCCAAAACCTCCCTAATTGGATCAGTTACTTTTTCACCAAAACTTAATAGCGATTTCGTCTCCTTCCTTTCAATCTCTATGAAACTCTATGGTAAATACCATGATATATCTACCATTTCAAATGCTGCCGCTACAGCATGAGCCTGTCAGCGCTGGGGATTGAGCCTAGAATGTCAGGCTTGCTGGCAGGCACTGTCACTGACCTACACCATCATCAGCTCTATAAATTTCAGCCATTGTTTAAAGCCTACTATATAAAATATAAGCATTGATTGGAAAATATATTCCAAATTTATGGGGCTGGGGAGACAGCTCTGTGGCACAAGTGTCGGCCTGGCAAATGCAAGGTCATAAGTTCGAACCCTGGTCCCATAAAAAACAAAACAAAAACAAAAACAACAAAAAACAAATAAATAATTGTATTATATTAAGAAACCAAACAATGTGGAACTTTACATTGAGAAAATATGATTTTGATTGTTCAGTCCTCTAATTGCAGAACCGCAAGCAGAACAAAGGCAGCAGAGGTTGTGTGGATTCACACCTAACCACGTGTTCCTGCTCTTTTCCCAAACTCCAAGCATCCAGTTGAGGACACATGGCCCTGTCCTTCCGGTGGAACAAAAGTGTAATGACACATCACTTCCAGTAGGAGAGAGATACGAGGGAGTTCACCCTTCCCCTCTCTGTTGCTCCTGTGATTAGAAATGAAAGATCCTTGAGTGCAGAACTACAAAGAGGAAGCATTTGGGCTTTGCTTTGTGGCACACAATCTGAATACAGCTTTGACTGAATCAAGAATGAGCCTTTACGTCAGTGAAATTTCAGTTCTTCCGTTCTTTCGCCTTGCTGCTGCTGTTGTCATTGTTATTGTGCAAAGGCCCAATGTACTTCCGTTACAGCGGGAGGTCAAAACAGGGTCTCTTCTAGATAACCACGCCAAGCTTAAATTTAGGAAGCTTATTGCCTTGACGGAGACAACTGATCAAGCGGATATGAGATTATAAAGCACTGTGTAAAATAAAGTTGATTTTGATGTGAGCTGACCATCAATGCCTCATCTATAGTAATATTCAAAATGTTGAGAAAACCAGTATAAAGCCAAATGGAAGCCTTTTTTGTTCCTAGGAATCAGAAGGAAGCTTTTATTATGCTAGCTTGGTTGGAAACCCAAAGCTTCAAATCACCAACACTGAATCAGATTAAACTGCAGTTTGAAAGTTCAGCTTAAATATAGTTTGCAAGTGTGAAGTACAAAGCTGATATCAGGTTGTTACACAATTGGTTACATTCATTGAGTTATATGTTTGAAGAAAAATAAATCTATTGAAATTGAATTGTTTATGGCAAGGTAGGAGCACTCTGCAAGGGAGGGGAGCGGGTGTGACTGAAGCAAGGAAGGCTGAGTGAGTCCTTGGCTGGGCCAGTCTGCCCTACACATGTTCTTCAAGCACGCTGGAAACAATGTATATTTTTTGACTAAGGAAAACACAAGCTGGACATGGTTGTGTTGGCCCAGCACATCATCAAAGAGAAGTAGACAGTCAAGGTTGACTAAATTTAACCAGCTTGAGATGTAACAAGTAGCACGAGTCTGTGGTCACAGGTCTCTAATTGATGTCTAACTTTGACTATATGTCTACAACTCTGTCATTCTGTAAGTGTACCCTTAAAAAAACTCTGGGTAGTGTCCTTTCCATAGATAGAGGAAGAGTCTGAGCTTCAGAGACTGAAAGCATCTTGTCTGCAGTCATATTCATGCAGCTAGTTAAGTGGCACAGCCAGGACTCCCAGGCTGTCCTTCAGTCTTACATTCACATTGATTTCCAACTTCTCTACCACAGATAAGAGGCTTCTGTGAGACCATAGCTGCATTGGAACCTCAGAAACACCAACATCCAACACCGGTGTAAGGCTCAGAAACACACGTTTCATTGAAAAAAAAAAAAAAATAGAGCTTATGTATTCGAATGTCCTGACCGATGAGCAGGGTAAGAATGGCTGGGCTTTTGTCCCGTAGAAGCTCCATCCTCTCTAAACTTAATAACCCTGCCTCCTGGCCCCAGCCCTGAGGTTCTTCAGTGTTTCCCCAAATACTGTAGAACAAGGAGTCACAGAAAAGACACGTTTCCTGGGCCTACATAGTAGGGCCAATGAAACAAAGGCCCAAATCTGTATGCAGGTGTTTCCCACACCTAATCCTCTGTTGGCAGAATGGGGCAGAGTCCATATTACAGCAACAGCTCTGGAGTTCTCAGAGTGAATTCCGCATGGCATTGGTTTGAAAGGATAATGAGCATTCAGCAAATATTTATCAGCTCAGGCTGCTTACTAGGCCATCGGTTACCAGCACAGTTCTTTCAGGACACTATAGATATGCTTCTGAGCCTCAGGAAACTTTAAGCATGAAAGGAAAAAAAAAGAAAAAAAAAAAAAAGGCTAAGATAAGTAAAAGTAAGCAATACCAAAGTAAGGTGAAGGGCATTCAAAGTTGAGGTTATTAATAAGCAAGTTGAGGTTATCTGAGTCAACATCCCTTGTCTAACTACCAGTCCCATCTCCAGCAGGTCATCTCAACCAAACACTGAGCCTTAGACACCTTGCATATAAAATGGAGAGATGCAGCTATCTAAATTGATCATGCTGCGCTGAAGGTTAAACTAGGCCACTAATATTAACTGCCTGCAAATGGCTACTACATAGTAAGCCCTTGGGAAGCAGCACCTATTAATCATGTTTTAATGTTACCAAGTAGTTCAGTGCTGTGCCCAGCATAGGTCAGAGAGGCAGACCTGGCTTGTTCGGTCAGGAAAACTTTCTGAGGAAGCAATATTTAGAGTCAGGTCTGGGAGAGGGAAGGGTGTCAGGTACTACCTAGGATGTATCCAGGAGCATTTAAGCGTCATGACTAGCAGGAGTTACAGCTTCAACACGAAAGTTACTGGCACAGAGGGGAGCACACCCACAAAGCAGGAGCATGGAGACAGAATAAAGCTTGCAGGGGAAGATGAGGATGAGAATATGAACAGCTCTGAAGCTCCGTTAGGGTCTACAAGATGTGTCAAGCACCAGGACCATCTCTATAATAATTACCTTTCAAGTCTACCACATTTCACTTCTCTATGGCCAAGAGTCTGGTACAAGCTGCTAACTTCTCTTTTCTAGATTACTGTACCACCCTCCGTGGCTACATTCCTGTTTTCCCTGAAGTCAAGTACAACTCCCCCAACACCTTAATATTTCCCATGAAACAACAAGAATTATCTCCCTAAGGCTTAATCAGATTATGTCATCTTCCTCTAAAACCATTGAATAAATCTACTTTTCACTTATGAAAAATAGATCCGCTCTTCATCGTCATGTACATAATTTAAGTAAAATAGATGTTTTCAGTGCTTTTAACCATTTCACTATAAATTTAATTCTGCATCATTTATTGCTTCATTCTCTCTCTCTTTATAATTTAAAAGCTCTGCCTCCCGTGGGACAGTCTGATCACTGTAGACAGAGCAGCGCTGTGCTCACCCTCTTCACAGAACACACATCAGTGCTCTCCACACAGAATCCCTCCAGTAATTTTAAGACACCTTCTTAGGACCTGTGTTCATTTGACCCTGTAAGTTTTACTATTTCCTTTCTTAGATGATTAATCCACAGGGCAGGAGTCTTATGTATTTCATCTACCACTCTGTCTTCAGCACATGGAAAAACTTACAACACTGATCAGAAAAGAGAATTTGGTTTCATTACCAGCTAATTGAATATTTCTTCTTTCACTTATTTTTCTAGTCAACATGTTTTTCCCCAAGTTCATATGCATTCACTGTTATGTTAGCTTTCAATCTCCATAAGGGACTGGCGAGATAGCTCAGCAATCTAAAGCACCTGCTGAGGCAAGCTTAGGCAGCCACAGGGATTGCAGTTTGATCCCCAGCACCACATGCTGCACCAATCCCACCCCCAGGCTGAGCTGGCCATAATATAAGTAAATGAATAAATCTCCATATATCACAAAATTTCCAAACAACTAAGATGCAGTTATTCTAAATCTAAGAGCTTCTTGGTTCTTAATCTAATGTGTTTATTATTGCTGGCTTTATCCACTATGATATCATCACTGTCATCCTTTTCCTGCTCATCATCAGTCGTTACCATCAAACCAACACACCATCCCATGAGAAGAGTACCCCCACTGTGACCACTCCTACTCTCATATACATTATGCTCCTTGCATGGGCATATGCTTTACACTTTTCTCCTTTCATATTTAATCTCCACAATGACGGCCAGCCCGTTCCACATTTTTATTAGTCAGCTGGCAAGTGCTGGCTCAGTGTTCAGAGAGTTTAAATGTTCTGTTCAAAATCACGCCGATAATATGCACAAGAACAGGTCTTAAACATAGAATTGCTCAATTCTGAATGCCTTGTTTTCACGAAGTAAAACTGCTTCTTCCATATTTTTCTAAATCTTCTTGGCTCATGTGGACTGACTATGTATGATTCCACCTGAGTGCCAACTCTTAATTTTCTAACTCTACTCATTCTACTCTTTCCTTTTGCAAAGGTCATGGCATGGCACTGACTTTTCAGCCGTCTGCTCTTGGGTTCCCCGTGCAGAATTCCAGCACCAGATCTTATGATGAAGCCCCAAAGTCAAACCCTCATCAGTGCTTTGAACTGTAGAAGGGTAAGCATATGTTTGTGTAGCCAAATTGGTGAGGTTAGGGTATTAAATCCAGTGATAAGGGCTCTCACAGTTCCCATCTGATCTCCTGTTGTCCAAAGTACTTCATAACATATATGTGTATATATAATAGCCAGCTCAGCCTGCCCTGGGGGTTGGGCTGGCGCAGCATGTGGTGCTGGGGATCGAACTGTGGTCCTTGTGGTTGCTTAAGCTTTCCTAAGCAGGCACTTTAGACCACTGAACCATCTCACCAGCCCTATTTTTTATTTCAATGCAAAACATTTGAAACAGGAAATAAAGTGCTTTCATGTGTACATTCCTAGAATAAATGATTATTAGGTTTGGCTTGCCAATTAATTTGCAAAGATACTTGCATAAAAATTTTTGTACCAATAATAGTTAGAAAAATTGTCACACCTACACCCTGTGCTCTGTATAACTACTAGGAGAACGACAATATGTATTGTGTCAAATACTGGAAATGTGCTACTAATGTGTTTTCAATTTGCCACATTGTTATTTCTTATTAAACTCAATAAAAATAAACAAAACATTAGAAATTCATTCAAAAAATAAGAAATTAATACATCTTAAAATGAGTGTGAGGAGGCGCTACCTTCTCCTGATCTAATGCTCGCAAAATTAGCAGCAAGCACATTTAACTCTACTTTTGGAATTATGTTATTAATAGAACAAAAACTTCTGAATCAGAGCTCAGTGTTTGATGTCTCAAGAAAAAAAAAAGTCAGAAAAATAACTTCACATTTATTTTCTCCCTTGTCAGATAAATTGGTATTCCGATGATCCTGTTTTTGAAATATCTTGCAATTCAAGCCATTAGAGAGAGAAAACACTTATGTGTCATCACTTTCCCGTGATGCTTAGATGTGCTCTGTCAAAGATGATTTTTCAGACATGATACATTCATGTGAGAATTGCTATTTGTGTTAATTATTATGTGACAGCTCAGATTTCTCCAGAGGGCCCTTTTAATTCTTGCAGTTTACGTAAAGTAGGGAGAAATGCATCTACTAAGCACTGTACAGAATGTGGGTCTCCCACCTTTTGTACTGGGCCTCCTGCACTAGCTGCCCTTGTGAGATGTTTGTCCTAGCTAGGGTCAAGAGTGCTTCTGGGAGATCAACTTGCTTCCCGAAAGCCAAGGCACAGTGACTCTCATCTGCATCTTTGAAATTCAACAGGTAAACATTTTCATAAGTATTTGCAGTGAAACAATGATTACATTGTGATGTGCTTCTTCACAGTCTTTATCACGCTGATTTGAAAACTTTTATGGTTTATGACAGGAGTGATATACTGTCCTTGACCCACTGAGGACACTGCTTCTCTACAGTTTGAAAAGTGGGAGAGAAAAAAAAAAAAAATGGATTCTGTAGACTCCAAACCTAATTTGCTATTGTGAAACTGCTTCTAGGTGCATGCCATTGTGCGGAGATTCACAGCTTCCGTGGGTGCAGAGGCTTGCATTCAGTTGGTAGATATTGCAAAGTGTACCGAGCCGAGCCTCAGTCTTAGCGATGATGTCTCTGCCACCTTCCCTCCACTCACCCCAATATAAAGAGCCTCTTTATTCTCTCCCACACACAAAAGCTCACCGTGTTTCACTACTCCAGCTCCTCTTCGCTGCTCTCCTCATTCTAACGTAACATTCTGCATAGTTCTCCATACCAGTTGATGCGCTTTTGTCATGTTTGGACTTGCAATTATGAGACATCGCATGCATCTTTGTCTGCTTATTTATGAAATCACACAAGCAATAGTGCAGCTTTTAATGTGAGGCCTGCATGGTAAGCATTTTTACATTGGTTCTCTCTTTTCATCATTGCAAATTTCTTTAACATATTTATGAAGGTCTCCACTTTTTTGCTGCAGCAAAAAGAACCTTAAAGCTCCAGAAAATGAAGCAGTTTGTCTAAGGATGTATGGTTCCACACTAGTCAGGACTTTTAACTTAGGGTTGCTCTGAGCTAAAGGTCCTCGTTGTGCAGATATTCCACATTGTTTGGGGAGACATATCATCCTACCCACTTTCCGTTGCTCAGGATATGGATTGTCATAGTGATTGATTGCTTGTGTGAACTTGAACAGTTTAGAAGCTTAATTAAATTAAGTCAGCAACTCTACAACTGGAATGGAGAAGGTCCACCGTAGGGTGGCTTGTCACCTGTATGGTATAAAAAGGAAACAAAGACTCATGGATGGACTTCTGCTCTTCAGAGAAGCTCCTGTCTTCATCTTCAGCATGAAAGTCTACTCCTAGCTTTTAGCAAGACTCGTCAGCATCTACCTTGGATCCTTCAGCCTTCTGTTGCAGACCCATCAGCCTCCTGATGTGGACTTGCACAAACACCGAAGTAAGCTCCA
Source organism: Myocastor coypus (assembly GCA_004027025.1). Taxonomy (NCBI): domain Eukaryota; kingdom Metazoa; phylum Chordata; class Mammalia; order Rodentia; family Myocastoridae; genus Myocastor; species Myocastor coypus. The sequence continues at coordinate 34,576 of PVJA010010646.1, read as the reverse complement.
GACCTTGACTGAAACCTACATCTCTAGAATGCAGACTGTGTCTGCACATTTCCTCATCCAGTTCTGTAGTTGACCACTGTAAGCCAGTCATGTAATTTCCCATACTCTGGGATATCTTTGCTATAACCATTTCTCTAGTAAGCACTGATACAATTATCACAGTTGTTTTTAACTAGGTACTTAGCAACATTAATTTTTTTTTAGTAGATGCCTCAGTGGAATGCAGACATCACCTTGACTCAGAGAACTAAGAAATTACTTGCTGACCTGAGATTTCAGTACACTCTCACTACGACAGAACATATGAATTGATTTTTACATGTTCCAAAAGAAAAAAAAAAAAGTATGTCAAATTTAAACCATTTGACTACAAGAAAATAATTTAGCTTTACTTTGAAGGATAACTTTTCAGTGGGTATTGTGGCCATTGACCACAAATGGGCACCTCTCTGTCCAGGTAGTTGCTGCATTTTCCCAGCATTCCCAGCTCTGGTGCTGCAATACAATCGCGGTACATTTGTTATCTACCTAAGGTTGGGCTTCGCTCTGAGAAGTAACAAATTCATGTATGGTTTCTGGCTTGACTAATTTAATATGATTTTATGCACAGATAATTTTCATTGTTTGCTTGCAATTATATTATTTATTCAACAACATGGCATGCAATTTGCCTCAATTGGGTCTGTATAGTAATGCTTTATTCTATTATTGCTACACTTATTACAATGTAAAACTTATAATGAAGTGTATATTGCACTAGTCTGCATTTTGTTCTGTTTCTTCATTCCTTTATTCATTTATTTATTCTACACAGTTTTGAAGATTAGAAAACAGGAATAAAAATGCAGTAGTGTTATCATGAAATCTTTGTTCCTAAGTAGAGAAACAAAAAAATAAATAAATATGAAGGCAGATACTTGTTGTTTTAGGGTCAGGATACATCTCAATAAACTTACTATATGTTCAAAATATTTGAAGTTAAAAAATGCTTTCACTGCACCTAACCTAGCCTAGCCTCATAGCTTAGCCCACTGTTGAGTGTAGTGTGTCTGGTTTCCACCCTCATGACCAATGAGCTGAGTGGGAGCTGCAGGTCGCTGTTGTTGTCTCGCTTTACATGACAGAATCATACTATGTGTCACCAGCCCAGAAAAAGACCACACTTTGAAGCACAGCTTCTACTGGGGATATGTTGCTTTTGTACCACTGTCATGGCAAAAAATCGCAACTCAGTTGGTAGTAGGCCAAGGGCTCCTCCATGCACAGTCAGATGTGGAGAAAAACAACTCAGGTAAAGTTGGCAAAGATGGTGGGAGAGGGAGACTGAAGTCATTGTGCACAGCGCAGCCTGACAAATCTTCATTGATAAGATGACTGTTTGAATAGAAACCTTAATCTGGAGTTCCCTGGGAAAAAATGTTCTGAACAGAATTCAAAGCGTTGTGGAACTCACACGGAATGGTAAGAAGGCCTCGAACGTGATCTGGGTGACTCAGGGAGAGCTGTGCAGCATGGAGTCAGAAGACATTCTGGGTTCTTAAACAAGATGAAGATGTTTTCTTTTACTCAAAGTGGGCTAGGGAATTGTGGGAGAGACTGGATCAGAAAAGTGACATGATAAGAATTACTGTTTATCTTTTTCATTTTTTATGTTTTTATTAGTACAAGTTTGCAGCACACATGATAATGGGCATGCTCTTTCTGCTGGGTTGACCACAAAATTTAGCAAAGCCAGGGATGAGGCGAGTTGGGAGGTCTTACAAGAATCAAAAGCAAACGCAATGGCAGCTTGGATGAGAACAGTGGGAAAGAATTATATGAACATACAAAAGCAGTAAGTTGAGGTTTTAGGAAATTTTAATTTTAATACCTAGTTGTGCTCATACTGACACTGACTTTGGATTTTATGTGACTAAGAGAAAACAACATGAAGTAAGCCAAAGACTGAAGAAACAAAATGTTTTTGTGTCTTTGCTTTCTTATCACTGGAAAGCCCAAATGACCCGGCTGGTCTGAGAGCGGTGAGGGACAGCTGAGCCATGGAAGAGCCGTGGGGCCAGTGCAAGCAAAGCTGGCAATGAGCTGACTACAGACACCTAAAGGGCCTCAGATGAGACAAGCAGCCCGAGTCCTAACGGTCAACAACATTCCACTGATTTACGGGCTTCTGCAAAATAGTAAATGAGCATTGATTTGATTTATGTAACAGTTATACAGCATTCACTGACACACAAAATTTTAAAGTAAATGAGTGTTTCCTCTTGGTCACATGCTAGAAATCTAAAATTTATTTTCTGCTTACTTTGAGCTATGTATAATTATAGAAAATAAAGTCAGAGACTAAGAATGATGGTCCCAGAAGAGAAAACAGGCTTTTGAAGGGTGAAAGGAAGCATAGAATACCTATCCAGGAGACAAGGTGAGGAAACCAGACTTAGGAGAACCCAGTCTTGTCACTTGGAGATATCAAAAGCTCAGTTTGGGATGAGTGCATAAAAGGAAATGAGAAAGTTTAGACTGTGTATCTGTGAGTATTTCCTGGGACAGGGGAGGAGAATGCAGAAGTTGGAGTTACAGTTTGTTTTGATTTTGTTTTAGGAAAGGGAGGAGTTACCTTAGAAATGCAGTAAATTTTCTATAGAGGATGGCAGAAAATAGTTTAGAATTTGGGAGCTCAACAATGTTTGTCATGATTGCTGGACTCTACCACTGCAGCATGAAAACAGTCTAGAGGATGCATAATGGAAAGGCATGGCTTTATACTCCAGTAAAATGTTACTAAGCAAACAGACAGCATCTACGGAATAGATATGTACAGAATTTAGATATCTGAAAGCAAATGATTATAACTTCGGGTTACATGATTACATTTGGATAAGAAAGTGAATTGAAGATACAATAAGTCTCTGACTAATGAATGAAACAAATATGCAATATAAAGCATAAACAACCCAAATGGGAAGCCTGTTCGAATCTGTGAAAATACACAACTCAAATGTTTGTAAGTCAAGATTTGTGGTACAGAGGACTCATACCTTTGACCACATCCACTGGTCCAAGTCTCTGCGGGTGAGTGCATGTCTTCCAGTGCTATACTGTACACTTCAGAACTATTAGGCAATGCTAGCATTTGTTGTCTTTACAATTCACATCATGTTTCTAATAGCAGAATAAAAAACTAATTTCCCCATGTCTTTGCCAACAATTGTATGTCTACATAGTTTGCTAAATTTGGGCTTACAGAGTAGTGCTCTCTTATCATAGAGCAGTTAACCTACCCATCATGTTTTCTTGTCTCTTGGAGCTTTTATCTTGCTGTCTGCTTGCTAGATCAGTAGAATTCATAACACTATGGGTAAGGTGCCCACAAGCCTATGTTCACTGCTAGTTTCTCCTATATAAGAGATGGAAGTATAAAGAAACTACTGCATACTCAGGCCTGTACTTCGCTTGTGCCAACTTTGATCAACCTTGATTGTCTGATGGGATTAAGAAATAAGCAGAATTTGGTTTCATGTTATACTGAGAGACCTCACAATCATATTATGCATACTGTGTTCTGTTAATATATGTAGCTATGGGAAATCATAAGTTTAGAGTTCATCTTGTTCGATAGTAATAAAAATTTGATAGTTTGGGACCTTGAGTCTTTCTCTTATACTATCTATTTGCAGATGGGGCTAAGGGGAGAGGGTCTTAATGTGAGCACGACTTACCTATAATAGCTGGGATCGGGACATGGAGAAAAGGAAGAAAGAAGGCCAGGAAAGAGAAACACATACGTACATACATAGGATAGCTTGAGTAATTGTACTGCTGATTTCTGTGGGTCTGTTGACAGGAGCAGTTAATGCTTCATTATTTTTCTCTCTTTTTAATTTTTTGAAATTATTTAAACAATTTTGCATGCTTATATCTGGTGATCTGAACAACTAAACTGAAGATAACAATATGCAGTATAAAAACCATTGTTAAATTCCTATCACTTTGTTTAGTGAAATTCTGTATCATTTATAATTTTTAACTTTTAAAATTTTCTTTCAAAAATAAAAAAAAAAAATCTTTAAAAAAGAAAGGGGAATTTTACTGGGCCTCTAATGAGAACAGTATTGTGACCAATCTTTTCTTTTTTTGTTTTGTTTTGTTTTGTTTTGAGACAGGGTCTCACTATGCAGTTATGCTGGCCTTGAGCTCACTTTTGTAGCCCAGGCTGCTCTCGAACTCGCACAGATACTCCTGTTTCAGCCTCCCAAGTGCTGGGATTACAGGCGTGCGCTACCACGCCCGGCTTGTGACCAATCTTTACAGAAAAAAAAATAGTAAAATATCTGTTTATTCTCCAAAAGCTTAAAAAATGACAAAAATAAATAATGTCCACCTACAGCTATATAAAAGTTTGATTATCAAATAAACGCATCTGCACAAATGCACATGTGCACACATCTATCCCTAGATTATGTTATGTGATACATTGATATTGCTACTTTATAAAGAAAAAACACCCAGAAATTACAGTTCTATCACTACGTTCCCATTACTAGTAGTAGCAAGGGACACATACCTTGATTTTCCTTAGCATTATTCTTGGCCAGTAGGTTAGTATTTCACAGGACATCTAGGCAATAGTAAGAGTATGTATAAGCTCAGGATGAATTCCTGCATGTCATTTGTCACATAGATGGTAGTAATAATGTCTGTTATGGGCAGTTCATGGTGACATACAGGAAGCTATATAAATGAGTGGAAAATGGAGGCGGGCAAGTTAGTAAGGCTGCAATGCAGACTGCACTGTTAGGTAAGTCCCTCGCGCTGGTAAGTGGGGGTGCACTCCACTGAGGGCCTGAGGGGATTGCAAACATGTGCTGCTAAGCATACATTAGAAAATGTCCAGCACGTAGGAAGAGAAAGACAAATGGTACAACTCAGAGATGGAAAGACTCACCGGTCAAGTAAGTTCTGGGTTCTAGATTTAGAAATGTTTTAAAAAATTATTTGTTACAGAGTCTTGCTAGGCAGTTTGGACTTGTAGTGACCCTTCTGTCTTAGCCTCCCCACCACTGTGATTACAGGCATGCACCACCATGCCTGGTTTCTGGGCCCACATGTCACCCAGAGTTCCAGTGCTGGCGTGACGTGCAGTACTGGGGTGGAACTCGAGAGCTTGTGCTTACGAGGTAGGTGCTTATGCTGCCAAGCTCTCTCCCTGGCGCTAGAGACATTTTTTTAAACAATAGTCAGCAGCTGTTTTTCATACAGAAGAAATTAGACGAAGTGACCCCATTGATTCTCTATGTGGAGAATTTCCAAACCATTTGAGTCAACATGTAGATTACCTATGCATAAGTATTAAAAGTATCAGTATATCAAAGTCCTTCATTTTTATTTGTGGTATTTGTTGATATATAACATATGTAATACTTCAGGTCACAAAGAAACAATTTGTTCACAAACAAAGGGATTCAGCAAATTTTTGCTTCAGTTTGCAAACTGCATAAGGGACAACCACCGGCTTCCCAATCCAAACACAAATGCAGCCATCTTCCCCAAAACGTAAAACCACTTCATTATCTGAAGTATCACTCTTTTCAACTGCAAATTTATATCATAATGAACTATAATTCCATAAAAAATAAAACAAAAAGGTATATCCTATTATATTTAACAATAGTTATCATACACATGAATGCACTTGCTTCTTAAAGTGTAGATCTGCTGATTTCTAACTCTAAGTTCCATCCTTCCCTCGCCTCAGATACCACACCTCTTCATCTGTCTGGAAAAAGTTTCCCAAAGACTTTGGCCATTCAAGTTTCATTTGTGATAATGAAGTCGTTTCTCCAATGTTTAACTGTAAGGACATGTAACATAAAGTTTTATCCTATTGTACATTCCTATGTGTATATTTAGTATTAAGTGCGCTCTGATGCCTGGATGACTAATCTACAGAACCTTTTTACCTCATGAACACGTCTGGGCCTATTAGCTAACTACTCACTATTCCCTCCTTCCCATCTGCCCCTGGAAAATACCACTCTACTTTCTGTTATTTACTCTCCGTACCTCTTTTATTGAAAAAATATGTTACTTGTCTTTTTGTGACTGGATTATTTCCTGAGTATCATGACCTTCAGCCTCATCCATGTTATAGCCTTTGTCAGAATGTCTCTGCATTTTGAAAATAAATTTTAGATTACATATACATACCAATTTTCTCTATCCATTTATCTTTCAATGGACACAGTTTGTTCCTGCCTTTTAGCTCATGTGAATAAACTGCTATGAATGAATGCAAAAATTCTTTTTTTTTTTTTATGTGAGGAGACAGAGGCTGAGCAATGTCAATTAAATGACTTCCTGTTTCAGATAGTGCCAACTGGCATGAGTTGGAGTTGGTTACAACCAAAGATCATGCACTTCCCATTTGTTCAACATCTACAACTTTATTGATCACTTCTTGTAGCTAGTCCCAATAGAAGAGACTTGGAGTACAGAAAGGAATAAAACAGATACCATTGTGTGCTTTTGATGTTTATATTGCAGTGAATGAGGGAGACAACACAATGGTAAACAGAATTATCCATTGTGATGTTTCTGAATACAGGATTACAGGAGTGGGTAACAGATGAGCAGGGGCTGCCTTTGCAGGCCACCCCAAGGCCACAGTCCTTGATCAGACACCCCTGGAATAAGAAGGAACTATGCCCCGAGGAAAGACCCTTTCACAGGAAAGGATCAGCAAGACAGGCAGGCCAGTAGCTTACTGTAGGAATGTGCGTGATAGCCCTGCGGCTAGAGGACAGTGAACGCATACAGGAATACAAGCAAGGATAACAAGGTACACAGGTAGTAAGGCAGGCAGAAAAGCAACAGGACATATTGGTAGGGTCTAAGCTGCAGAGTGAAGTGATCCGACTCACGTTGCTCACTCTGACCCTTACACTAGTAACGGTCATTGATAATGTTTAATGTGTAATCTCTGTCATGTGGTTTGTTCTCTTCTCTTCACTTCTATTCTATTCTATTCTATTCTATTCTATTCTATTCTATTCTATTCTATTCTATTCTATTCTGTTCTGTTCTGTTCTGTTCTGTTCTACTGTGGTACCGGAGATAGAACTCAGGACCCAGAACTTGCTCAGCAGCAGCTCATGCCACTGAACTGTCTCTCCAGCCCAATGTTTTTATATTTATTCCAACTTATTAGTTTTAGGATAATCATATTAAAGTATCTTTTTCTGGACAATATTTGAGGTTAAATATTTGACCAATGTTCCCACTATTAGAAATAAGATCTGAACCTTTGATATTTAACTCAATATTTTGAAGCAAAATCAGTTAACATATAAAAATTCAGAATTGGCCTAAAAATTAAAAAGAACGAGAAGTTAGACATTAATGATGCGTTTCAATAGAGCAGTGGACACCAGCAGTACAGTTCTCCAAGTCACCTGTGCACACACACGCGCATTTTCCTTTCCTTCTTTCTACCTTTGCACCTTTCCCTCATCACAGTTGTCTCCCCCTTTGAATAGCTTCTTTCCCCTTTCATTGTTGCTTTTGGGTTTTATCTTTAAAAATAAACGCAAAGAATAGTAAAAATATTCTGTTGTGATTAGATTTTTCATTTTTGTTTCTTTTTTATTATTTTAATAAGAAATAACAATGTACAACAATGTGACAGTTTTAAAACACATTAGCAGTACATTTCAATACCTGATACAATACATAATGTTGTCCTCCTATTAGTTATACAGAGCACAGAGTGTAGATGTTATAATTTTTCAAATCACTATGGATACAACAAAATTTATTCTCACTGAACTAAGAAAAAGTACTTGTATACATTATACCATGTTCGATAAGGGGCTGGGGAGATAGCTCCGAGGCACAGGTGCCTGCTGGGCAAGTGCAAGGTCGTGAGTTCGAGCCCTGGTCCCACAAAAAAAAAAAAAAAAATGTTCGATAATCTCAGTGGATTATTAGTAAAACTTGCAATGTCAGAAGCTGTTGATTTAAGCCTTTTACAGCTCAGCATTCTAATCTAGCTTTCCGATTTATGCCTTTTATGCCTTGTGGTTAATCTTGTCTAATGGCTGCAGCTAGTGATTCCAGAACTATATTTAATAGGAGTGGTGATAGAGGACATCCTTGCCTTGTGCCAGATCCTGAGAGTAAAAGACTTCAGTTTTTCCCTATTTAGAATTATGTTAGCTGTTGGATTGTCATAGATGACCTTTATCAGATTGAGATTGAGGCCCTCTATTCCAATTTTCTATAGGACTTTGAACATGAATAATTGTTGGACTTTGTCAAAAGCCTTTTCTGCATCAGTTGAGATGATCATGTGATTCTTAGCATTGGCTCTATTGATATATTGTATCCCATTTAAAGATGTTTCATATATGGAACCATCCTTGCCTCTCTGGATGAATACTATTTGGTCATGGTGTATAATCTTCTTGATGATTTGCTGTGTTCTATTGGTGAGAATTTTAGCATCTATGTTTATGAGAGAAATTGGCTTCTAGTTCTCTTTTATAGTTGCATCTTTCTCTGGTTTTTGTATCAGTGTAATATTTGTCTCTAGGAATGATTTTAGGAGCATTGTTTCCCTTTCAATTTCACTGAAGATTTTGAGGAGTATTGTAATTATGTCTTCTGTAAATTTCTTATAGAATTCAGTGGTGAACCATCAGGTACTGGACTTTTCTTTGTTGGTAGACCTTTTATTACATTTTGTATTTCGTTGACTGTTATTGGGTTGTTGACAGATCTTATGTCTTCCTGATTCCATTTTGGTAACTTGTGACTTTCTAGGAACCTGTCCATGTCATCTGTGTCTTTAATTCTGTGAGAATAAAGATTCTCCAAGTAGCTATTAATGATCTTCTGAATCTCTGCTGCGTCTGTAGTAATTTCACTCTTTTCATTCCTTTACTTCAATTTGAGTCCTTTCTTTTCTCTTGATGAAGTTAGCTAAGGACTTATCAATTTTATTTATTCTGTCAAAGAATCACCTTTTTGATTCATTAATTCTTTGTATGGTTTTCTTTGTCTCAGTTGAATTAATTTCTCCTCTAATCTTTATAGTTTTCTCCCATCTTTGGGATTTTATTTTTGTTTGCTCTTCTGTTTCTAGTTGGTTTAGGTGCTGGATGAGAGTATTTATTTGTTCCTATTTTGTTTTCTTAATGTGTGAGTTCAGAGCTTTAAATTTCTCTCTAAGAACATATTTTCATTATATCCCATAAATTCTTGTAGGTTTTGTTTGAATTTTCATTAAATTCTAGATATTGCTTAATTTCTTTTTTTATTTCATCTGTTACCCATTGGTTGCTGAGAAGGGTATTGTTTATTTTCCATGTATTTCTGGAGTTCTTTTGGTTTCTTTGTCATTTATTTCCCACTGTGATCAGATAATATGCATGGGATAATTTCTATTCTCCTGCATATATTTAAGCATGACCTATGCACTAATATGTGGTCTGTTTTGGAAAATGTCCCATGTAAAGCTGAAAAAAATATGTATTCAAAAGCGGTTGTGTGGAACACTCTGTGCATGTCCATTAAGTCCGATTGTTCCAGGTTCTGGCTCAGTTCCGCTACTTCTTTGCTAATTTTTTGTGTGCTTGACCTATCTTTTTGTGATAAAGTGTTGTTAAGGTCTCCTGTTAAGATGATGGTTTTGGATTAGATTTTTCATGTCCATTAAAATTTGTCTTATATAACTTGGTGCTCCCGTGTTGGTTGCATATATATTTATGTGTGCTACAACTTGGTTTTCATTTTTTCTCCTAACCAGTGTGTAGTGTGTACTAGCCTTCTTTATTTCATTTGATCAATGTTGGTTTGAAGTTCAGACTGTCTAAAACAGGATTGCTACCCCTGATTTTTTTTTCTTTCTTTTCTTTTTTTTTTTTTTTTTTTTTTTTTTTTTTTTTTTTTTTTTTTTTTTTTTTTTTTTTTTTTTTTTTTTTTTTTTTTTTTTTTTTTTTTTTTTAATTTCTTTTTTTCTTTTTGGTGCTAGGACATATAGTATTGTATTCCATCCTTTAACTTTAAGCCTGTGAGTTTCTTTATGAGTTAAGTGTGTTTCTTGTATACAGCATATTGTTGAGCTTGGTTTCCTTATCCACTCTGCCAGTCTATTTCTTTTAGTGGGAGAATAGATTCCATTTCCATTGCTGGTTATAATTGAAATGTATTGACTTATGATTGACATGTCTTTCACTTACTACTGTTTACCACTTTTTCTCCTGTATTTTATTGGTTGCCCTATTTGATGCATTCTTTCTGTTGTCATTTGTGGAGTTTGGGTCATTTTGGTCCACCTCTGAAATATCTTCTAGCAGACTGTGTAGGGTTGGCTTTGGCATCATGAAATTTTTTAGTTGCTCCTTGTTTTCGAAGCAAGTCGCTTCTCTCACAATCTTGAGAGAGAGTTCTGCAGTGTTTAGCAGTTTGGGCTGCTATTTGTCTTCATGGAGGATTTGAAGCACTCTGCTCCATGCTCTTCTTGACTTCATGGTTTGTGAAAAGATATCTGCCCTTATTCTGATGGGTTTTCCTTTAAATATGATCTGTTTCTTTTTCTAGCAGTTTGTAGTATATTATTCTGCTGCTGCATTTCTGGAATCTTGACTACTATATGTCTGGGTGTGTTTTTAGTCAGGTTGATATTATTTGTAGTTCTGTATGCTTCAGCTACTGAAGGTCAGATTGTTTTCTCATATTTGGGAAGGTTTCTGCTATTACTTCTGCCCATATTTATTTTAGATCCTTTGTATTGACTCCTTCTTTCTCATTGATTCCTTTTTATCTCACGTTGTTCATTTTTGAATTATCTTGCAGATGTTGAGTTATTTTTTCCTGCATCCTAGTTGTTTTTAAGAGATCCTTTCTTACCTTTTCACTACTGCAACTGTGTCTTCAAGATCTGAAACTCTATCCTCACTTTTGTTCATATGATTTTTCCAGCTTGTGATTGAGATTTTATTTTCTTGTATATCTCTTTGAAACTGTTTCATGTGATCTATTTCTTTCCTATATTGCTCACTCAGGGAATCCATCATTTTTCTATTCTCCTTTAATTGTTTTTATCAATGTCTTCTTTACTAGTCTTGAAGTCTCTCATAGTTATTCTTTCTTTCTCTACTTCAGGGATTATTTCTGCTCTGATCTCCTCTCTACTTTTCTGCAGTTGTTCCCATACTTTAGATGCTATTAAATTAGAGATCTCTTTTTTATACTTCAGAAGTTAGTTCTTGTTGACTTCCTTTATACATTTCTCCAGTTCCTTTTCCACTTGAGATTGTATCAGTTCATGCATTTCCCTTTTTTTACATCAGATGTTATTTTGATCTGAGTTGCTCTGTATGTTTTTGCACTTGTCTATCTATCTCCAATTCTACAAATTCAGAGATTTTGGCTGCATGATTCCTATTTTCTACAATGTACTGTCTCCTTTATTTGTTCTGGGTTGATTCAGGGCCTGAGATTGCATCTTGCTCCTTCTCTTTGTCATTTTGTGTGAACTCTGCACTTTGGTGAAGTTATATTGTCAGCAACTATTGAAATTTGGGTCTGGATCCACCAGTCTTGATCTCTTCCAGTTGTGACTGGTTAGATCTGGCTTCTGTGCTCAGCTTCTTCCTGCTGCCTCTGGGTGCAGGCCGGGATGGTGAGTATGAGCGAGCAGGGTCAGAGTTCCTGCGGCAGCAGCGCTGGGGTGCAATCTAGAGAAGTGCTGCTTGGGCACAGGACTGGGTCAGTCAGCTGGGGCTGGTGGGGGCCAGCTTCCGGTGGCTGGCGCTCAGGAGCGCACACCATTGAACAGGGCCTGGGCGCAGGCCTGGGTTAGTTGTAATTTTTCTTTTGTTCTCTCTCCACAAATATCCACACAAGGACTTTAGAACAGCAAAGACTTAATCTGATCTAGTAGTTGTGAGATATTTTCCAGCTCACCACGGGGTGTGGCATATGGTCATTATTGACTTCAACCCACTCAATAGTCCTATGAAATGGTACAAATGAAGTGACTCTTTGAGTGAGGGCTGTGCCCTGCAGGTGAAGGCAGTCATGCTAATGTCTTTCCATGTGCCTGTCTTTCCTGATTCTCCCACCCTATGCATTCAACATATCCAGTGACATGGCATTGGGCATACACAAGGAAGGCTCAAGCCTGTTGGCTCATGCACTTTTTCTACTGTTTCTCTCAGCAGCTGGGCACACTGTTAGCCACACAGAGATATGGCAACAGAGGTGAAGAGAGCTTCCTGGCCTGGGAGTCCAATGGCCTGGTCCACAGACCTGAGCTGGACCAATCATCTGAGCGCACCAATCTCCCTCCATCAATAAAAGTCTCCCTTACATTGCAATCTAGATTTCAGTTTCTTATTGCTCAACTAGTATAAAAGCCATACAAAGGAAAGCATCATGTTTTCTGCCCCACTTACTTCAACATTTGACATAAAATAATGATTCATTAACCTTTGGGTCACATAGAATTTTCAAAGAGGACCAAAGAAAATATTCTTCGAGAATCAGAATGTACTTAACACTACCAAATGTACACTCAGAAACGTCAATATGGGAAATTTTATATTATGGTTTTACAATTTAAAAAGGAAAAGGAAAAAATTCAGTCTCTAACCAGAAACAGAACTTGAATAACCTCATGGGAACATTTTGAGTTCAGACAACGTCCATGTCAGCTGCTGCTGATTTCACACTCTATACTGGCTCCTCCTGATCTTGGTCAGTGTTTTAGTGTTAGCTGTCACTGATAGTTTATGACTGATCTGTCCTCCATGCCCCTGAGATTTGATGAGTCAATTAATGAGTAGAAATAGATTTTGATTGGCTTATCAGAGACCTACAAGTTCCCCGCAGAACTCACTTAGTTCTCTAAGAATTTTTCACAAAAAAATCTCCCTGCCTCTGTCAATTCCAGGGGTCTTCAGAAATGTGAGGCCACCTCCACCTATGATTCCACTATGTCTGGATCTGGGAATATTTTGCCACCTTATTCATAAGTTGCATAAAATCTCCAGGCAACAGCAGCCATGTGCTGGACCTGCCATTAATAATTCAAGCAGATGGAAAAGCTGGGCACCTGCTCTTTTGCAAAACACTTTTTTTTTTGGACTCAATGGTTTGACTTCTGCAGTCAGTACAAGGCAACTCCTCCCTGGTCAGATGAAAGCAGGCGGTCCACACAAACAATGCCATTTACTACTCCAGCAAGAAAGATATAAAAATAAACAGCCACAGTAGTAGACAACATCAGACCACATAATAATGCTATCCAAGGTCAGAGGTGGAACCCAGTGTCAGATGCTGGTAAAGAAAGATTTTTCTGATGCGCATATCTGTGGTCTCCCAATATGTATGTATGCTAAGGGGCCATACGCTGTTCGGAAGAAGTCCGTAGGCTTTGGAAAGCCTGTTTTGGTTTTTATCTCTTCCCCTTGTTTTGTTTGTTTGTTTGTTTGGCTTTTTGGGGCTGTTCATTTGCTTACTTGCTTGCTTCTTTTATCCTTATTCTCTTTTATAGTACAAGAAATGAATAACTGGTTCCATTTCCTCATGAAACCAATCTTGGGATGTGGATTACAAAAGACACTTTCACCCTGAGCAACAGGTGGGTATCAGAAATGATATCTGGTTACCGTTTATGAATTTATATTGGAAGAATAAAGTGAGGCAAAGCTTAGGTTATGGTTCTATCCTCTCTCTTGAATAATTAGGAAAGAGCCTCATCCAGTGGCCCTTTATGAAGATATTTGTATTTTATGTATGTATATAAGCATTGTACTGTATTTGTATGTATGTACTGATATTTTCTGCTTTATAGGCTATTATAACACTAGATTTTATAGGTTAATGTACTGAATTTCTTGTTCATAGTATCTTGAATCTTCCCCAATTTTTATTTTATTGTCAACGTTCTGGGAAAATATCTCAAGAGTCCACTCCAGTACAATCTTCAGAATGTGACATCAAAGACTTCAAAAAATATTACTTTAATTTAGCCTCTAGACCCAACTTCTACAATGCCTCCCCATCACCAATTTCTTCCCTATTTGATGTCCTTCAAATGCAAACACATTTGGCTGACACTGCAGTAGAGGATCAAGGAGGCCTTTTGCTGCTACCTAACAATCTTACATCCCTCTGCCCTGTTTCCCAGCACAACGCTAGCCTTTGTTATGGCTTCTGCCTAGCTGTACCCCCACAAAGCCTCATGATGTCACAGGTTGGCTTTTGTATATGTGCTGAGTTAGAGTGTGTGATGTTGGGACTCATTCAGGGTGTATTGCGAGGCTCAAGGACACCAGGATTAAGGGTGTGAGCGCCGCTTGTCCCTAGTAGCCTGGATAAGATAAAAGGGCAGAGAGATGTTGTTATGGTCCCTTGATTGTTTTTGCTACTTTCAGCCTGCCATGAACTGTTTTGCCCTGGAAATGGCCCTCTGCCATGTGCCATTCGTTGTGGTTTGTGTCCAGGTGTCCCCACAGAGTGTCATGTAGCCATGGGGCAGCTGCTGGAGTTTGTGATTGAATACTGTGCGTGTGGATGCTGCCCCTGACCTGGAGTAGGTAATATGCATTACAACTTAAGAAGGGAAAAAAAAGCTGGCTAGCTATGTGAGCCAATGTCACTCCCTTCTTTTCTCTCTGCTCTTTGCTGCAGCCATGAAAGTTTGCCTTCTGCCACGTGCCTCTTTGCCTTAGAGCCAGTTAAGTATGGACTGAAACCTTTTGGAACTGTGAGCTAAAGAAGCCTTTCCTTCCCTAATTTTGACTGTCAGGTATTTGTCCCTGCAATGAGAAAAGAGTAACTGAGACAATACCTACCTTGGAACCAGCTGATTATGGATTGAAACCGCTACAAAGTGTGTGTGAGCTAAATAAACCTTGCTTCCCCTTCATTGTGGGCGAGGATATTTTGTCTCAACAATGAAAACACGCGTTAAGGCAGCCTTTGTCTTTCTTCCCCTTCCCAGGCATCTCGTACCAGAGTACCACCTGAGCATCAGCTCTAACCCAGAAACAATGGTGTTTTTGCATCTTTTGTTGCCATAGTCACCTATCCATAAGAGCAGTAATCACTTTTTGTTTGTAAACCTGAGCATCGCTGAGTGCTTCTAGAAACTTCCTACATGGAGCAAGTGTCAAGGCTGCAAACAAGTAGTGTCTGGGCTTTGTGGCATCTTCCTGCACACAGCTGCACTGCTGGACACCGGGCCTTCTCTCTCTTGCCCTCTCTCTTCCTCTCTCCCACAAGACCTAACATCCCCTTCTCTCCCCTTTCTTCCCCCTCTCTACCTGGTGGTCTCAGAGCGACTTTCTTTCAGCATGCAGGAATCACATGATCTTTCTGAACAGGACCTTGGAAGTTATCTGAGACCACTTTGACCCCATTCTGATAATCATGAGAGCCAACACCAGTTCAAGGGAAGAGAATTGAAGGCTATCCTTTAACGCAAAGGGTAGACATGTTTTAAAGCCACCACATAGGGATACACATCTTCTGAGTACTTTCTGTAGCCTGATGCTATACCATATCCCATAATGATATTATTTAAATTTAATCCTTTTATAAATCCTACTAGAAAAGTGGTTTATCCATTTTAGTGGGGAAAGTTGGTGTATACATAATAATTTTGGTTTGGAATAGAAAATCAAAAACTCAAAACTCAGGCCCATCCCTACCTCCCTAGCTCCATCTCTAGCCTCGCCATGCCTAGCATGTTGTGTGCTTTCAATGTACATCTGGACACTAAATGAGTGAGGGAATCAGCATTGGATCTCAAATCTTGTGGGGTTTTTGTTGTTCTTGTTGTTTCTGTATTTAGGACAGAGTCTACAGGTTCTACAGGGTCTCCCTATATAGACGGGACTCACAGTGATCCTCCTGTTTTCGGCCTCCCAAGTGATGGGATTACATGTGTGCTGCACCGTGCCCAGTCTCAATCGTGTGTCAGGGCACCCCACAGGTGGGGCTGGCATAGCATACCAGGGATAGAACCCCGGCTGCTGCGCTCTGCCTAAGTAGGCTCTTTAGTCTGCTGACCTATCAGGTCGATCCTCAAATCCTGTGTTCTTGACCATTCAATATATCCTAATGCAAATTAAAGATTACAGATTTCCCTGCTGGGTTCTATAGCCGATATTTTATACTTCTAAATGCGAGGACAGTCCTTTTATTTATTCTCTTATTTATATGCTTTAGTGTGTATTTTAGATATGTTAAGGTCTATATGTTTTCTCATATTATAGAAAATACTTTAGATGATGAAGAAGAAAGAATTAAGGATGTGCGCTTTGTTCCTGGCACCAGGCTAAGCATCAGAAGGACAAAGGGAAACGGCCACAAGAACTGGCCTCCTGCTTCTCAAGCACCTGCCCTCGCCCTCACTCAAATGTGAAGCTGCAAACTCCTTGCTCTGTGGCAAAAGACTAAGCAACCCGAGCATGGACATCAACAGCACCCCGCGTCCTGAAGCAGAGCAGGCAGAGGCACTCAGAGAGCACCCCATGTGAGAGGGCGCAGGTCCACAGTCCTGAGAAACGGGGTGAAGCAAGAGAGTCCAGACACAGCTTGACCAAATCAGAGAGAGAGAGAGAGAGAGAGAGAGAGAGAGAGAGAGAGGGAGAGACCACCTTAGCAGTCTCCTGCAGTGGAAACATAAAGTAAATATTCTTGCAAACTGTGTGACTGGGAAAGTGAAATAATATATCTGAGTCTCAGTCTCCTCTTCTACAAAATTAATGGATGCTATGCTAACGTTCCGATGCCACAGAGAACGCAGCAACGCAGGGAACATGGAGCAGTGATAGACCCCGCAACAGATTTCAGCTACTACTGTAACTTTCCTAAAACGCTGAGCACGGAGTGAGTCTGAATGCTGATAGATGTTTTGGCCCAGCACCCTTTCCCAGTGCTTGCACTCCCTCACACACTGCCCTGAGGATAATGTAACTACAAACACAAACCTAATAAAGATGCACAGGAACCTGCTTCCCTATACTGACGCAATGCAAAACTAAACAAGACCCAAGAAGGCAAAGCAATCCTCCTTCATGTTTTGCACTTTCCGCTGGGATTTCCTTTCCAAATGTAAATATTATATTTCTGTTCTGGGAAATAAAGATATTGAAAATAAGAAAGTTCCCCCTGAAGGTTCAGTATTCAGCAGCTCAGCAGTTTTTCCGTTTTATTGTCTCATTTTCTCATATATCATCTGACTTACATTCGTCCTGCTGTGTTCTGTTGCCCAGAGTACGTTGAATAAGGTTAAGCGGGGGAGCTCCTGGAATCAAAGCCTAAACCTTAGAACTCTTTGCCTCTTCAATCCATTCATTCAATAAATGATCATTGTGCCCTCTGTGTCCCCACATTATGTCTAGGTACTCAGCAAATAGAGAGATTTATTTAAGAAGCAAAATAAAACTTTCCTTTCTAAAGAGTTTCTGCCCCAGTGGTGGTATAGATTTGGAGACGGCAAACACAAGCAAACAAAAGCAGTTCAGATGATATGTATGGTTACCCATAAAATAAAAAGGGTTCAGTGGTAGAACCTTTGGGAAACTCCCTCTGTGGCGGTGCTATTTGATCTAAACTTAACGGTATTGACCAGAAAACTATGGGAAGCTCTGCAGCAGGCCATATGGATGCAGAAATAGCCAATGTATGTTCCTGAGATGAGAACCTGCTGGGAGAGCAGAGGAGATAACTTTGAGAGGACAGAGAGCAGGTCAGACAGCATCTCCTGCGCTATGGTAAGATTTTTATCCTACAAGAAATAAATGGTGAGTACAGGAAGAGGCTCAGAGAGTGATTAAGGAAGGGTGCTGGTCAGATTAAATCTGAAATGACCAGACCAGCTGAAGGACAGTCTAGCCTATCAGTGTGGCAGAGCAGGCTGGAGGCCATTTTATCAAATCATCTGAGCCAGATATGCTTTTGTGCTGATATGAACACAGAGCAGAGCCCAGTGGACCCAGTCTCCCCAAGGACAGGCCTTAGCTGTACGGGGAATGGGCAGAGGCTGCTTTCAAAACTAATATTCTTTAATGAAACCATGCTTTGACTTCTTCGAGTGCCTTCAATTGCCCTAAGCACAAATATTAAGCACATTAAGATTCAGAGCAATAAAAATCAGCTCCTAAGGTGGCTAAAATTTCACTGGTGACAAATAACGCTCAGGGTCCATCCTGTCACTTATGCAGGTGCCTTATTCTTTTTATGAGGTCACTCATTTACCCATTCCTTTAACCATTATTGGATCCCGGTTTTAACATCTAAGAGGTCTTGCAGAGTGAAACGACTGACCTCTTATTATCCTTCGGCCACGACACAGACTTTGATGACTGTGGCACTGGCGAGGGATGGAACCGAAACTCTTCAGAATGGCATTCAGAGCCTCTCTATGTCACTCGTGCTTCCCTGTGCTCTGTGCAGTGACTGGACAGGCCACCTGCTGGGAAGCCAGGTTAAAGGTGACTCACACAGGCTTCCCTGTGCCGGAACTCTCCTCATTTTTCCCATTATCTTTGCCGCCTTCACTTCTGAGACTCACAGGCCTGACCACTAGGGTTGGAATAGTAGTCATTATTGTATTACTGTGGGAGTTACTGCTGAAGTCATAATTGTGGCTATCCATCACTCATCTAAACATATTCATTGTACAACTTGTGTGCTTTTAGCAAGCTAGGGAGCTATGAAGCACTTGGAGGAAAGGGATGCTATAGCCTAAGTTATATTTTAAAAAGTAGGATTCTGACTGTTGTGTAGAGAAGCAGGCAAAAGAAGCCACATTTCAAAGCAGAGGATGAGTTAGGAGGCATTGCACTGATTCAGATAAGAGGAGAAGGAGTCTTAGACCGTTGATAGAGAGAATGTGCTGAGATGTGGTCACAGCTGGGCCATGGATGACAGGGGGTTTATAAGGGAAGATGAATGAATGTGAAGGACAGGAGAAAAAAAGTAGATAAGGGTGCGTCAAGGCAGTTGGCCTGAGCCACCTGAAAGAAAGAGCCCCAGCTCAGTGAGACAAAACAGGAGGACAGGAATGCAGTGCAAGCAGCAGTTGGTCCAGTTAGATGGGAACTGTCCTCGACATGCCTGTGGAGATTGTCCACGCAGGAGCATTAAACTGTACTTGCTATTAGAAAAAGCACTGGGGCCGGCCAGATAGCTCAGTGAACTAAAGCACCTGCTTTGGCAGAGCTCGGCAGCCAGGACTCAATCTCTTGTGTGATGTGCTTACCCTGTTCCTGGGGTGTGCTGAGACAGCAATTGAGACTGGGCAGGGTGGCATGTGTCTGTAATCCCACCACTAGTGAGGCTGAAAACAGGAGAACCACTATGCTTCAATTTATGCAGTGAGACCCTACAATGTAGACCCTGTACTAAATACAAAAAAAAAAAAAAAAGAAAAAGAGAAGAAGAAAAAGAAAAAGAAGAAGGAGGAGGAGGAGGAGGAGGAAGAGGAGGAGGAGGAGGAAGAGAAGAAGAAGAAAAGAAGAAAGTAAAAAGAAAGGAAAAGAGAAAGAAAGAAAGGAAGGGAGGGAGGGAGGGAGAAAGAAAAAAAGAAAGAAAAGCACCGGGACAAAGGATGCAACCAACAGAGCCCTGTCTTCAAGCACTGCACACTGACAAAAGTATGAAGGCGGCTTTTTGGGAAGCATGGGGATGGTGGGGACACAGGGACACAAAAGAGAAGCGCCTATCAGTGGTAGGATTCTTAGGGGAACAGCAGCTTAAAGGGACCTCAAATTTCATTAGAAGCCTTTGTAGTCCATAAAATTGGGCTGCTATAGTTGGTTAATTAATCAAAAAGAATCAGTTAAAGAGAGGATCATAAAAATGATGCATATACACTTTAAAGATTTTATATTAACTTAAAACAAAAATGTTCCTTCATTTGTCAAGGTCCAGATGTACGGCTAAGACCTTGATTTGAAGATGGGTTGTGGATTGATGGCCCTCCCACTGGTCAGGTTTACATAAATCATGCTCATAGTGTAGTCTTTGATTTCCAAAATGAGCATCTTGAGAGTAAGGAAAAAATGCAGAAAACAATTTAAGAAGAAATCTGGCTTTGTATTTTAGCTTTCTAATACCCTGTCTTTTACTGATTTTTACCATACTTAAAAAAAAAAAAAAAAAAAAAACCTCACTTGAAGAATTTACATTTGCTTTCATTGAAACATTTCTTCGTCCTTGTGTTAACATTCCCTAGTTTGCATATGAATAGTCATGTAAATAAAACAAGCAACTGACGCAAACACACGTGCTTTCTAGGAGGCATCAACACACCCCTTGGGAATAGAAGCATGCAGGTGTATGGAGAGCAATTTACCAATTTGGAGACTTCAGATAGCCTCTAGACCTCATCAGAATATTTTATTATGAGTACCTGGGTCTATTTAACCAGCAATGATTAAGTAGAGCTCATTTAAGAGACCATTTGGGAAAGAAAGGAAATTGAAAGGCTCTATACACAAGCTCTCCTTCCTCCCGCTGACAAAATCTTTAACCAGGGCAGCCAAAGTAATCAACTTAAACCCATTATCTGATTTGGAACACATCTACTGTACACTACTTGTTTTCTCCTCTTTTGCTTGAAGACAGTTGCAGCACCAGCGACACACCTTACACACTCTGACCATGTTCTGCGTATTCACTCACGCTGCTCTGAGGAAACCCTGTGAGAGCAAAACTGCAGCTCTTCGCACTTGTAAGAAGGCTCAGGTCCCTCTGTGGTACCAACACTTCTATTTCCAGTCTCTTTGCTCTTTCTCTACAGAAGCCCAGCCATCTACAGTAGGGATTGACAACAGTTTTCTATCAAGGGACTAATGGAGGGGCTGAGGAGACAGCTCTGTGACACAAGTGCCTGCCTGGAAAGTGCAAGGACGTGAGTTTGAACCCCAGTCCCACCAAAAGGAAAAAAAAAAAAAAAAAGGGAAAAAGGAACTAATGGAAAATTGTTTCTGCTTTATGTACCTTACAATTCTTATCACAGTCACTTAACTCAGCTATTACAACAAGAAAACAGGCTACATTATGTATACACAAAGAAATGTGGCTGTGTTCCAGTAAAACTTTATTTTAAAAATGGAGCGTGTGTCAAAGACAGAGCATGTGGTGTAGTTGGTGGACATTAGATAAAGAGAATTATTCATCATGTCTTCTACAGGCCACAGAACTCTTGGTCACATGACTCTTGGTCACATGACTCTTTACCTCTGATTGCACCAGGGAAGAGAAACCTCCTTCAAGGAGTGATTCTGGAACCCAGTTTCTCTGATTCTCATGGCTCTACCACTTCCCACAAGTGATACAGTCATTCCAGAAACCAAAAAGCATAAAACATTGTGCACAGGAAGGCAACAGGAGAGAGAGCAGTCATGGCTGACTAAAATAAATTTCACCTAATATATTTGAACACCAGATAGGACTTTAATAAAGGTTGCAGGTTGCAATTACTAATGGACAAGGAAAGAGTAAGAACAAATTTACAGAGCTGCATGGAAGCAGAACGCTTTGGGTAGATTGTAAGAGACGCTTGATGATGATGATGATGATGATGAGGAGGAGGAGGAGGAGGAGGAGGAGGAGGAGGAGGAGGCTGGACCACAAGAAGATGGGCGTGGAGCATATGCAAATCCCAAGCTATGAAACCTTCTCAATAGCCAGTGATGGATAAATATTAAGGACTCTGGTTTAGGGCTTTGGTCCTTTGAAAAACAAAAATAGTGTTTAGATAAAGTACAACAGCGGGCTCTATGGAAGAAGGGTGTGACACATGAAATGGGAGAGGCAGGAGGAACATTTCAGAGGCCACAAGCCTCATGGAGCTCATGTCATACGTCCCCAAAATCCTGGACTTGAGACTGCAATAGAGGAGGAGGAGCATCAGACTCACCAGCAGAAACCTTGCACTGGAGGCTGAGCTCCCACCAGTGGGCGCCTGGAGGCCATCGCTTCTCCTTTCTGCAGTCTCCACTCCATCCCTTGCAGAAGAGTCAAGAAGACAGGAGCATCTTCTTGCTGCACTAGTTTGCAGGTAGCTGCCAGAAATTAAAAATAAACCAGGATCCATTTTAAGCCTCTACCACCTGCAAGCCAGAAGCAGTTTGATTACAAATGCAAGAAGATTCAAAAAGCGCAAGGAGGTGGTAAATGTGGAAATCCTGCCCCTCTCCCACCTGTGTGTGACCCGCAGCCTGAGAGGAGGAGAAACTGCTCCTTCAGGGACAGCTGAGGGAATCCCCTTCCCATGGATGACCATATCCTTTAATTAATTCAACTTGCTTGTTCTGTTTTTTCTATTGTTCAAAATGCTTCAAGTTATTCTGCCCTCTCACAACAATTGCTGATAGCCACTGATTGATTACACTGTTTACAAAACTCAGCTTCGAAATAACATTAAAAGGGAGGAGGGGACCCTTAAAAGTAGCTGCTGCAATCGGAAAATTATTCATTGGTTTTCAACACATCTTGGAGGCTGAGATTAAAAAGGCCGAGCAACCCGCCCTCTCCACCGAAGCACTGCAACAAGGAAGGGTCTGCATTCACCACCAGAAAATGATTGCGGGGTTTCAAACGAAAGCCAAGCAGACGTGTTTCCTGGCGACCACGCTCAGAACCGTTCTCAGAGCACTCAGCCTCTGCACTGATGAGTCCCTCAGACTATGCTTACACAAAACAGAGCAGTTTGGAAGTCATTTTTGATAAACGATACTTTCTTTCAGCCTCGGCTGAGCACGCAGGTGCAGTCTCTCCTAAGTGCATCTAAATTGCCCAGCACAATTAAGGCGCCATTGAAGCTCTAGGAAATGTTTTGTCTGATTCTGAAACAGGGTGCTGCCTGAATCATACATCTTGTCCAGACATGTAATGAAAGTGCGGGGATTTTTTTCTTGCCAAATTTGTCTCAAACTCTGGCCCAGCCTCCAATACGTGTATCTATCTTTCCATCACAGGTACGTCTACTGAGTCACATCACCCATGAAAAAAATCCTCTGTGAGTTCTAACAATAGAAGTGGAAGGACAGAAAACCATCCGAACATCCTGATTCCAGAATTCATCCGATTTCCTGGGGTTTAGGACCCCAGTGGTCTCCTGTCCAGAAGAAAATGGTGTGAATTAGATGTTTGCTACTTAAGAATTTCAAGAACAACTGGTGTATAAAAGCCAAGAGATCTGGAGATGGTGCAAGAGGAGGAGCAGTCAGTGCTCCTAAGGTCCAGGAGTACATAGCACATTCGCTAAAACAAAGCAGGAGGGTAGGCCTGGCCTGAATTTCTGCTCAGCCATTGTGCTGCTATGGAATCTAAACAAAATTCTTTCACCAAATCTCATGTTCCTCAGCAGTACTAAGGTGAGGTCAAAGATCAGCACCCTTCCACGGTGTACTGAACGGAAATACCTTGTGCAGGCTTGATTCATTTGGACCCAGTGGAATGTCTGTACACATACACTCTGATTTCAGTAACTCGCATCCTCTCAGCCCATAGATGTTGGGAAAGGTCTCTCCCTGAATATTTCTCCTTCATCGCAGTGTACATGCTCTTCAGGTATGTTTATCAGGTGTGCTAGGTGTGGAGTGCTACATACACCTCAGTGACTCACTCACAGTGCACACAGGCTCCTCATCCTCAGCATTCAGAGCCTCAGTCAGGGACTCAGGGCCAAATTGGTGAAGTCAGGACATGAGCAGACAGTGACAGAGCCATTCATGAAAGGGAGGCAGGTACGCCCAGGTGAGCTTTGGAGATCCATATTTTAAAAAACAAACTGATCGTATCTATTTTTTCCTAACAAATAGAAAGACTCATAGCCGCTGAATATGGTCATGATGAATCCAACTTATGGTGTGCTACTATGTGGCATGCCTGGTGCTTTTTCAGATTTTTCTATGTGCACAAGTGTCGCAGGAAGGCACAAGTACAAAACATACTTTTGGTTGCTGAGGGCCTCTGAAAAATTTTTATTTTAGAGATAATTCCACATGGAGATTTTCCTGCTTGTCTATTATTGAAACTCAAACTCTATGATCAAATTAAAGTATTGCAGTTACCTTAATGGCCCATTAATGAAAGTGAATGTAGTTTCTAATCTCGTACTACTGCGAACAATGCTTTAGTAAATAATTATATGTGGGCGAATGAGATAGCCCAGCCATCTAACATGCCTACTTAGGCAAGCTTCAGCAAGCACACAGGGCCTGCAGTGCAGTCCCCAACACCACATGCCACACCAGGCCTGCCCCAGGACAGGCTGAGCTGGCCACAGTAAATACATACATATATACATACATACATACATACATACATACATACACAAATAAATTCATATTCACAAGCCATCTTTCTTAAGTGCAACTAATTCCCAAGAATAAAGTTTTGGAAGTAGAAGCTCTAGAACAACAACAATAAAAACAGCCTATGAATTTGTGATTTCAAGATAGTGCCTTTATATAAGCAGTCAGTGAGAGGGTCAATTTCCCCACAAAATCTCTTTTGTTTTTAACCTGAAGTTACCTTTATTACTTTGTCTTCAACAAAATGATAATGAAAGCTTGATACAGTTTTGCCTCTTTGTCTCTTTGTGAATGGCTCTTCACTTATTTAGGAACTGCTCAAAAGCAAAGACTAATTGGGCAAGGGAAAAAAAGAAGAAGAAAGGAAATAGAAGCCTATGTGTAAATGTACAGGATAGCTTAGATAATTGTACTACTAATTTCTAATAGTTTACTGAAAGAAATAGTGCTTATATGGCTTGATTAATTTTGCATGTCTGTATCTGGTAATCTCAGCAACTAATTTGAAGGTAGCGATATGCAATATAGCAACCATTATTAATTTTCCATCATCTTGTTTTGAATTTCTGTATCATTTTATTGTTTTCTTCTCTCTTTAAAATAAAAAAGAGCCTTTTTGAGAGTATTCTATTAACATCCTTCCTATATTAATAATTCCTCACCTTACTCTACAAAATACAGGTGCCCTATTTAATTTCTAATTTATATATCCATTAACAATGGAAAGATTTTGATTTTTGTTAGTGATTTTTATAGATTTTCTATGTAAGATGGTCATTTCACTTTCCAAGATTAAAATGTACAGCTCTCGATTTGAGTCTGTGTCTGCTTTTCCCTCAGTGTAGAGCCGATTTTCCTGGATCACTAAGCAGCTCTCGTCCACGTATCTCTCAAGTGCAGCTGAAGACCCACCTCCTCTTGTAGACAGCTGGGACCATCTCATTTCAAAGTATGACCTGTCCTGCTAGGTGTTTCTTTTTGGTTTCTTTATAAACTCTTTATAGAGATTACTCATCTCTTTTTTATTTATTTTATTTTTATTAACTTAACAGATATATTTATTATTTATTTTCTGCCTTATAGATTTTTTCACTCTGATCTCTAGAATACTATGGAATAGACTCCTATATTTACACTGAGAAGCACTTGATACATGCTAAGTACCCAGTGAATATTCATTGAATAAATAAGTTTCATTCTAATTTTAAATCTTTTATCCAGCCCAATTTTATCCTAGTCTACAGTACGAATTACAAATCCAGCTTTGCAATTCTAGCGTGT
Organism: Myocastor coypus; assembly: GCA_004027025.1. Taxonomy (NCBI): domain Eukaryota; kingdom Metazoa; phylum Chordata; class Mammalia; order Rodentia; family Myocastoridae; genus Myocastor; species Myocastor coypus. The sequence continues at coordinate 8,954 of PVJA010010646.1, read as the reverse complement.
AACCGATTATACAACACACTTTGCCAAACCATCTACATTTTCACACGTAATTACAAGTGAATCTGGTATAGTGAAATAGCTCAGTGGACTAAAGTGCCTGCTTACACAAGCACAGGCAAGCGCAGGGACTCTCGTTTGATCCCAGCATCACGTACCGTGTCAACCCTACCCCTAGGGCAGGCTGAGCTGGCCAGGGTATAGTTGTAGCAGCGCACTCCTGTAATCCTAGTGCTGGGGAGGCTGAAAACAGAAAGATCTCCATGAATTGGAGCTGCACAGTGAGATCTGTGACAACCAATTACACTATTTAGAATTCACTAAGTGAATTCTAGAAGTAGACTTTTATATATTTTCAAATTTCTCTTTATACATATTGATTTATTTTAATTTTTTCCTCATAATAATCACCTGTATTATTTTTCTGATTTTTATAGATAGAGAAATGGACATAGCATGAAACAAAAATCCTAAAATTAAATTCATAAACAAAATGCTGACTCCACATATGTACTCTCAAATGCTATATTTTTCTGAAGCATCCTCTGGAAGCTTCCATAGTATTCTAGAGACAGGGGTATTGTTCTTTACAAAAGCTAACTGTAGACCACTTAAGACTGAAGATTCTTATGATTACACAGCCGTAGATGCCAGAGGCAATTATAATTGCTACAACCTCAACAGATTTAGAAACTTGTGCCTGGACCTTGGGGGCCAGAAAGTCAATTTCAGAACTAAATGTTCTCTAGGCCTAATGAAAAACTAAAAACTCAACAATAAAACTCAGTAAATTCAAATATTCATGGTCCAAGGCTTTATAATTATGTAATAAGGAAAATAGATGTTAAGGGGAAAGAGTTCTTCAGGCTTTGAGATTTTTGCCAAGAAGAAAAAGATAGCCTCACAAGATCTTTCCTATAATTGACAGATTCCTGACGAGTAACTGCTATGAATAAAAGTAATTACATTTATTGAATAGCACTAAGGTAGCTCATAAGATTTATATGAAATACAATACTGTAGTCTATTCAAAAATACTCCAGTTGATGATTTCTCTGGAAGTACAAGAAAATCAAAACGCCAGTGAAGGAACTTGCTACAGTGGTTGATATTATATGTCTGCTGGGGAGGAATAAAAGATCCCTAGGCAGGATGTGAAGCATTACGTCTGGGTTTTCCTGTTAGTCTGCTTCCAGAAGAGGTCTACATATGCACTACTGTGCTTCCTGAGTAAGATCACCTTCTCCAGAGAGGCTGGCACCTTCCAGTACATTAAAGGACTAAGTAAGCAAAAGGTGAACACTGTGTGGAGTTATTTTCTCTGAAACAGAATATCCAATTTTTCATGTTCTACATGACACTGGCTGATTTCCACACCCTCCAACTCAGACTGGGGCTTACACGATTGGCTCTCCTGGGTCACCAGCTTGCCAGGAGCACAATGTTGACCAAGCATATGTTCCGTTGAGTTTAGTTTGCATACTGCTAGATCCTCACTTTTTCAATTGGTGCTTTGACACATACTAAGTATATAAAAATAATTGTTCAAATAAACTGAGTGAACAAATGGAAGCTGAGAAAAGAAATTTAAACATAAACCGGGTGTGGTGGCGCACGCCTGTAATCCCAGAACTTGGGAGGCTGAGGCAGGAGGATTGGTGCAAGTTCGACCCAGCCTGGGCTACCAAAGTGCGCTCAAGGCCAACCTGAACTGCATAGCAAGACCCTGTCTCAAAAAAAAAGAAAGAAATTTAAACATAAAAGAATACTTTGACAGATCCTATGGATTAGAAGGTAAGGAATGAATCGCATAAAGTTTTCGTAGATTATATTTCGAGTTGTAAATTTAACATATTTATAAATATTTTTCCACAGTGATTCTTTTCTTAAAAGGCTCTATCTTAACATCTTCATAAGGAAATAATAGTATGAATCCTAGCTTTAAGGAATAGCACTATTGTTGTAACACAGTTAATATCGTGACTGAAGGAAGGGCTCATGAAATTCCAAATTTGGCATCACTGGTATAACATGCTGTACTAACAAAATATCTTATCCAAAATGAATGTATGATATGTACGTAATGATTACCAATCTTTTTAAGTATAATAAATAATCATTTCTTGCTCCTAGAGGCCAAGCTCAGGATGTCTTAGTATGACAGACAGAGCAGAGGTAAAGACCTAAACACGAGGGATTTTAATCTTAAGAGGTTGATCATAAATTGAGAGACAAACTAGGGGATAAGTTAATTTGAGTCAAAGCACAACTTTCCACATTTTCTCATGGAAGATAGTATTAGTAAAATCTCTTTACATGATCAATCCATCCACATGGCCAATACCTTTGCTCATTAATGATTATCATAAATTCACATGCATCACTGGATCTGAACTTCAAAGGTCAAGAATCTGGGGCTCAAAGAAAAAGATGAAAACAGACTAATGTCAGATCTTATCACTGTCCAGTAGCTCAGCTGGAGGAAAGCTCTATTGTTGCCTAGATGAACTGATAGCCTAATTAGCAATATAAAAGAACATGACAGCCAGACTGGAGCACATTAGAAAGGCAGTCCTTGAAAGATAAAACCTTGCAAAAACTAAATTAGAGAACTGAATATCTTATTTAAAAAATAAACATAGCTCAAGTTTATATGACTCAGAAATTGAAGAGGTATGAATTTTTTCAGGGGAGATACAATATTCATGTGAATGCTAGGTAATCCATTAATCTCAAGGTGTTAGTTGGGTTTAAAACTTTAAATCAAGCCATTCTTCCATCCTAAGCCCCAAAGGAAGTAGCTTTTAGGCTTTTGAGCCACCGTACTAAGAAATGACTTTGTAAGGGAAACAACCTGATATACTACAAATATCAGGTCAGGGATGGTCTGCTCTAGAAGGTATGGATAGCAGTGTTATAGAAGAAGATAATGTAGGTCTGAAGAAAGACAGAAAATTAGACAAAGAAAGCAAGTAAGAATTTTTATTTCAGAGTAAAAATGATTTCACCAAAGTTCCCTAAATACTAAAGGACAAATCTCCTCTCTCTCTCTCTCTCTCTCTCCCTCTCTTTCTCTCTTCCTCTCTCCCTCTCTCTCCATCTCTCTCCCTCCCTCTCTCTCTCTTCCTCTCTCCCTCTCTCTTCCTCTCTCCCTCTCTCCTCTCCTTCTCTCTCCCTCTTTCTCTCCCTCTCTCTCTCACTGTCTCTCTCTGTCTCTCTCTCTGTCTCTCTCTGTCTCTCTCTCTGTCTCTCTCTGTCTCTCTCTCTCTCACTCTCGCCTTGTCTCCCTTCTCATACCCTTGCCTCCCCTGAAGAGCCCTCCTGCGCCCCTGTGGCACATACAGGGCCTCTGTCTCTCAGCTTGATCTTCCTCACAGTGAATGACAGAATTTTCATTTGTTCATCCATGAATCATTGTGCAGACCTAGAAGAAGGGAATCAATTATATCTTAGGTTCAGGTCCAGGGGAACTCACTTGAAGAGAACACATTGCTATGAGAAATCACTTCCTGAGCAGTAGAGTATATTTAGAATACTGGGTATTCTTCCCACCTACTTTCACTTGCCGCTGACTAACCACTTCACTTTGAAGGAACACATATTTATTATTCAGAACTTGATGAGTTCTTGTGTCTGTGGGTATATGGAGACTGTGTGCTTGATTTTAAGATAAATAATCAGTACTGGGAGCTAATTTCATTTTGATGTCACTTTTTCTTTGTGGTAATGTGCTAACAAATTGAAAGGTATACAACAGATTTGTTCTGCAAGAATAGGCTGGCCAAATAGTTCAGTGGTTTAAAGCACCTGTAAGCAGGTACAGGGGCTGGGGGTTCAATCCTTGGGCCTGCCATGCTGTCCCAGACCCCGGGATATACAGAGACAGCAACTGAGACTGAGTATGGTGGTACATGCCTGTAATCCGAGATCTTGGGAGGCTGAAAACAGGTGGATCACTATGAGTCTGATCTAGTATTGAGACCCTGAATCCCTCGTAGATCCTTTCCTAAAAAAGCAAAAATAAAAAATAAAAAAAAAAGGAATGACAGGGGCCAGGCAGGATGGCTCAGTGGTCTAAAGCACCTGCTTAGGAAAGCTTAGGCAGCTTCAGGGACCGTGGTTTGATCCCCAGCACCATATGCTGTGCCAGCCCTGCCCTCAGGGCAGACTAAGCCGGCCAGAAAAATAAATAAACAAACAAAAGTTCTGAAACAAGAATAAATAAATAAATAAATAAATAAATAAATAAATAAAATTCTTAAAAAAGGAATGACAGATAGGTGATGACCTGATCCTGTAATGTGTTTTGTAATGGAGTGAATTAGACAAATATCTTGATAGTCTATGACTATTTCTAAAAAAAAAAAAAAAGAAAGAAAGAAAAAAAGAAAGAAAGAAAACTAGTTTTATATAGTGTAGTCAATCTTTTCATTCTCAAGAAGAAGCTAAATTGCTAAAATCTTCATCTAACAAAATCTCTGCGTAGCACAAAAGCTGGGAAGAAGAGGAACGATTTTGGTATCACGTGTGATTGTTTCTATAAGGCATGCCTGAAATGGACCTAGGGCTCCATATACCTGGAGGGAAAGAAAGAAGAAACGCAAAGTTAATTGAGAAAGGACAGTTAAAATGGCCATTAGTCAATGAGTTTTGAATGTGAGTACTTGTGAAACATCTTGTATTTTACGAGCATGTATTCAAACTTCACTCTGAGTGTGAACTGAAAGACAACAAAACTAAGACGGAACTTCCACATGGCTCGCCCAAAGTCGAGCCTCTGTCCCTAGCTCATAACCCAAAGTAGACAGTAGTAGTTGGTGGCATAAGAGCTGACCAAAATATGCAGTGTGTGTTTAAATTTAAAAATTACCATAAAAAAAAACAAGTTACCAGGGCCAGTGATACAGCTCAGCGGCACAAGCACCTGCCTGGCAAGAGCAAGGTCTTGAGTTTGATTTCTGGTATGAAGAAGATCATATCACCAGTAATCCCCTTTGCAATGTTCTCATTGACTTCAAACCTAGTTTTTGTTGTTATTTTGAGGCTTTCTCTAATGGTTCTTGAAAGTCCACTATCTGTTTTGTTTTGTTTTGTTTTAATTTATGTGTTTGCTCCAGGGTCTCACTACACAGCTCAGACTGGTAATAACGCTCCTGTTTCAGACTCTGCAGTGGTGGGATTACAGGTGTGCACCAGCACACCCAATCTTGGTGGCTGGCAGGGCACCGCAGGGGCAGGGCCAGGGCAGCATGGGGTACCAGGGATCAAACCCACACGTTTATGCTTGCCTAGACTGAGCTGTCTCGCCGGCCCGAAAGTCCTCTTTCTTGAGTGCCTTTAGTTGTACCAGTATGGCTTACCACATTGTAGCGAATCATTTCAGAACATGCACAGCAGTTTCTGTAACATCACGTCTGATCCGCAACCTCGTTCACCGGATCTGGCATCATGCAGCACGTGGGTCTTCCCCAAAGTTGAAATGACCATGAGTGGTGAAATCTTGAGTTGTCTCAGGGCATGGAGGGCAGATCACATATAACGAAAGACATGAAGAGAACTTCCAAAACCTCTTCCAAATGAATGCTATAACAAGTGTGTTCATGGTACGGAGGGGGAGTCAGATGGATAAATGGCACTTTGCCTGTTACTATAACAAACTTTTAAAATTTAAAAATTTAACCATAGACTTAAACAGCTTATAGTTCATGGACTCAGGCTTGAATCTGAGCTATGCAAGCTTGAGTCACCTAATACGTCTCTTTATCTTAAAAAATAGAATTCACAATATCTTTGTCCTCAGGTTGTACAAAGTAGATCTTATGCGTAACGCACTAAGCAAAGAGCTCAGCACCAAGGAAGTGTTGCGTGTATGACACCATTTAGCTTTGACAATGGTGGAGCTGCTTGGACTGTTATTTTTAGGATTGTTGTGGCTGGCCAACTCAGTTCCTTTTAGGACAGGTGCCAGGTATGAATGAAAAATGAATGATGCGCCAACCTAAAATCTGGCAGGAAGAGGAGTGACTAAGAACTGCTTAGGCACCTGTTCTTGTGGGCTGAGGCTAAAAAGAAGCAGACTTCCGGCAGCAATACATCACTGCTTAAATGCATCCGACAGGGCGCTAACCATAATTGCTTCCTTTGTTGCTAACAGTCGTTCATTACTGCTTGGAAAGGCCCCCAGATCATATTTTTAAAAATCCTGTGTAAAATATTATTAACCACAGCTTGGGATTCTTATGGAGAGAACCTCATCCTCAAGGTTCAGGATGTCACAAATTCCTAGTCTCTATTTGTCTATGCTCTCTGTATATTGAGAACAGAGTATATTGCGAGAGTGTGTCGATCACAGCAGGTCACAGCACTGCCACACAAGTGACAGAGGAGCGGGAACACCGTCTCCTGTCCCCACGTGCTGGTGCAGCACCTGTGCCACACTCCACCTCCATATGAGTTCCATCTTGCTCCCCCCCACCCCCGACTCAGCGTAGAATGGAGGCACAATGACAGTTCTCTCGCTTAAACCTAGGATTTTGATGTCATCTTACGCTAGACAGAGGGAGACACTCAGTCCTGACAACCCAAAAATGCTGAGTCAAACACTTCGTTTGCTAGTAAGAAGAGAGGATAAGTCCCTCACATAGCTAAGATCACACATTCCAATATAGACAGTGCTAGATCTAGAATACGATCTGTTTCACCTGCCCGGGAGTTCTCAGATCTCTTCCACAATGCATGTCTGCACTCTACTCCTCTATAACACCGGCTTATTCCTGCTTAACTATCATAACATCCATAATGATAATAATAATAACAGCAATAAGGGGGCGAGGGGTATAGCTCAGTGGTAGAGCTCTTGCCCAGCATACGAGAGTTCTTAGATTTGGTCTTTCTTCATCACCACAAAGAAAGGCAAAGGAATAATACCAATTAAAAAACTAATTAGCTATGATTCAGTCACAGACTAAATGTTTAAATGTAGTGAATAATCGTAAGGCAAAGTAATGCAGTAAGCAGTGCATCCTTTTCTCAGGTATGAAAACTGAGTCCGAGAAAGTAAAATAGTTAGGCTAGGGTGTGCATCTGGAGATCCCAGGAATCTGAAGAGGAGCACTTGTGTTCACTTTGCCCCAGAAGAAAAACTGGGAAAAGGAGAGGTATCCACCACATGGCTTCCGCAGTTGAACTAACACAGCTGAAGCTTAAGGGTTCATTCATAAGGAGTCCCTCTCCTTGTGGCAGGGGCTCATGCTCCGCATATGCCTCATGAGGATGTCCCTGGTGATAGCCACGCCGTCTGCCACTCCAGTGTCTCCGTTATTCATACCCCAGAACAAAGAGACCACTGCTGTGTCTCTAACTGAGAGATGCCGACTTCCTTCCAGAGGCAAGACAAAAGCTCCACGCTGGCTTCCCTTGACCCAGAGCTTTATTCCAACCTGTCTCAGTCTCTGATTATGCTGATAGAAACATGAGTCTCCCCTGTTATGAATGGGGATATTTCTCGGTTCCTTTCACTTCTCTATCTCTGAAAATAGAAGAGGCACATCTAAATGGTTGGCCTCTTATCCCTGGCACTGTGTCCTCTGTCCCTGCTTGGGTTCCTGTCCTCTTTTTCCAGAACCACTGCAAATGCTTTCTGGTTGCTCTGCCTACCCCTAACTTTGTTTCTTAGAAGATCATGCAGAGGAAACGTTGGAGGATAAGGACGTACATCTTATTACTCCCGTTTAAGAAGCTCTCTTCCAGTTGTTTTTTCTTCTTTATTTTGTTTGTTCATTGGTACTAGGAATTGAACTCAAGACCTTGCACTTGCCGGGCAGGCACTGTGCCCCTGAGCTACAGCCCCAGGCTCTTTTACTTGTCTTGGGTCTTATTTGGACATTTGGTTTTCTGTTTTCAATAATGTGTTTGCACTGCAATATATTAGAAATAAATTGTTCTTGGAAACAAATTATGTAATTTTTGCTGCATAAGATGAGAATTTTAGGCTAGGGATATAGATCAGTGGCATAAGTCTCTGTCTGCCAAGTACAAGATGTGAAATTCAGTACTGGATACAAAAAAAAAAAAGAGGATTCCACTCTTTTTGCTTGCTAACCCAATCTCAAATGTGTCTCCCTCCAAACCCACATCTTACCCAAGCTGCTGCATGAGGACAGAGGTTCAATACACAGCATGCCTTAGCATTGCTGTGAATTTGTAAATACCCCAAGCCCTGACTCACATAGAAATGGGTGTCATGCTTCTCCTGGCAGGGGTTTTTCTAATGATTTATTGGAGGTTAATATTTCCAGTTTTCTATTGGTTCCTTGATTTTCTTTGTCCTTTTCAAAATTCAGTCCCAAACTCTTCCCCACATATTTTAACTTCCTTCTGATCTGCAGATATACCAGTAATTCAACTTTCTAGAAAATTTCTACAGGGTATTCTATCTTCAGACTGAAATCCATCCTTCGTTTGACAAGTGGGGCTCCTTCAGCATTTCCCTGTCACTTGAGGTCCCCTGTACTGTAGGTCTGCACTCCTTTTCTGGTGTATCTCAGGTGGATTTATACTTTGTTTCATTGCACCACCTCTAGGAAATTTTTTTTTAAAGACTGAGAGGCTTCCCTGAGGTTTTCTGATTGTTTCATGGATGTTATATTTTGTTTGGCTGTGGACTGAATGTACCTTTCAAAATTAGCAGTCATAGCTTTCTCTTCTAGGAAATTTTACTGACTGCTTGGATTTTAATTTCGTTTTACTCTATGTATATTATGAAACTCTCCTTGTTTTAATTTTGCGGGTTTTGGTCTATTTCTATACCTTTCTATTTTATCAAACTATTTTATTGTGATTATTCTCTTCCATTCTGTCTGTCTCTGTCTCTGTCTGTCTGCCTGCCTGTCTCTCTCTCTCTCTCTCTCTCTCTCTCTCTCTCTCTCTCTCTCTCTCTCTCTCTCTCTCTCTCTCTC
>PVJA010010645.1:0-56870 GCA_004027025.1 Myocastor coypus | reverse complement strand
CAGAGCAGAGAGCATCCAGTTCATGGCGGCGGAACAGCAACAAAATGGTGGCAGAGGTAGCCAGCCAAACACGGTAGCAGAGCAACAGCACCAGCCAGAGCTACAGTCTGTCTCTCTGTCTCTCTTTATATTACATTCAGGCTCTCTGCCTTAGCTCCCGCCATAGGCTACACCCATCATCCCAGAAGTACTTCCACCCATAATCCCATCAGTACTAAAACCCATAATCCCAGGGATCAAGGATCAAGTCTCAAACTCTAGCAGTCCCCGCCCAATGACTCCATGAGGCTTTGGGGGGACAACTAGACATAAACCATAACAGGGGGCATGAGGAAGGAGGTTCTCAAGTTCAAGGACAGTCCATGCAATGTGGTGATTTAGAAGACCTTATCTGAAAAAAAGAATGAAGCAAGAGCTGGGGAAGTGGCTCGTGGATAAGGCCTAGATTCTTCCCAAATTCCACTGATGGAAGCCAAAGCAAACGAATAGCAAAGGTCATCAGTGTAGGGTCTTAGTGTGAACAGTTCAACCCAGGGTGACATGGTGGCAGGAATGAGAAAGACAGACAAGAAGACAAAAGCTGGACTAGGTAGTCAGTAGTCTGCCTTGTGGGCAAGAATCTCAAGTGCCAGTGCAATGAAACCTACATTTATTTATATTTTTTGATAAGTTAGTAATGCATTACACAAGGTTGCCTAGTGACTAGTAGCCAACATTAACCAGTCAGGATGCTTAACTCAGGACTGAGATAGTTTGTTTGCTCCAAGATTTTAACGGTCTTATTGATAGTAGTACAGAGATTTTTGCACTATATTCAGGGATGAAAAATGATTCAAAAGACAGTGAATTTTGCTTTTTCAATATATATTTAATTAGAAAACTCTGAGATGGTCATTTTGAGTAACAAAGCAAAGATTGGTTTATATTTCTTGGCCTCCTTTAATTAACAATGTTTTTAAAACAATAATTAGGAATAAGGTGTTCTAGTTAATGAAATACTATCACATTAATGCATGTGGATTATGATACTTTGTACAAAATTATAAGGTAAATTTTACCTTTAGGATACACACTTCTGAATATAATCTATATTTCTGTGACGCTGAAATTTGATTTAGAGTTTTTGTACTTAAAGCACAGGAACTTGAAACCAAAATAAAGTTTGTTTTTTGAGTAAAGCTGAAATCCAATTTCCTTAACTAAAAATAATAAAAGTTCATTGCTGTGCATTAATTTTGTGAGATCCCAAACATTATCTTTTAATGATACCACCTAAATCGCTGATCTATTTCCCCTCTGAATTCTCCCTAGTTACTACAGTATTTGGTACAAAACTATCAGTTAATGGTGAATAGAGGAACAGATTTAGTGCAACACGTACAACCTCTAGTAGGAGGTTGGCTGTCTGAAAATTTGGGTGTGGAAGATTGTAAATGGTCTGTTTACACCCTAGGGATCTAAAGGGTCCAGTGGAAGGCCTGGAGCTCCCAATAATGCACTGCGTAGGTACCCATGAGGAGGCCAAAGAATCTGTGACAAAAGCCAGGAGAAGATGTCTTCAGTGAAAGTGAAGATTAGCACTGTCCAAAACACAGCAGCCATCTTCCTTCTTCATTTCCCTTTGATAAAATTCTGGCCATCATCCTTCCTTGAGGTGGGGAGGATTTCCCACACCCAGAAATCTACAGAGCTAATTAATTGAACACTACTTATTCAGGTTGACACAACCAATCAATCATCATCAATCATCATTTGAATATTTGAAATAAATAGTCAAAAGATTCTTTTTTAACAATGATCAGAATGGGAGATTTTTGTAATGATTGGTGTCACTTTGCCTTCGGATCCCCAAAGCCCATCAGCAGAGAACAGGAAAAGTGGTAATAGATATTATTCAAAATGTGAAATTTGCTAGTCTCCTTCAGAGAAGATAAGGGATTTATCTTTGGTTTACTATTCTATTTGGGCTTTCTTTGGGGTTTTAATATCAGGTAATATTATAAGAAATAGGAATGTTTCTTCAAAAATATTTATTACCTTATTAAGGTAAACTATCTCCCCTGCTGGTGGATGATCTTTTATAGAAAAAAATACAAAATCCTATAAACTTCACGGTTGGAGGCCAGCTACATTTTAGCTGACAACACTATAGTCATTACTTTTATTCTAATTTTAAGGACAGTAGTAGCAGCACTTCAATTAACCAATTAATCAAAATAATATTTGAGTTTCTGCACATCTAGTTCATAAAGGCTTTCCCTATAGCACATTATTTCAAATGAATGTCACCTCCTGCTATGGTGGGTGTTCAGCTGGCCTAGAAAAGCATGGTAGTTAGCTCTTTCTATTGCAATGAAAAAAGTTAACAACACTGACACTTAAGTGACCATAATTAGTCCATTGAGATTAATTTGGGAACTCTGTACCTTTCCTAGTGCCATTGTCACAGACTTATAGCAACCTCTAAATTGCAGTAGTTCGTTGTTTCATTTTCCAAATGGTGTTCTCTGCTAGAATGTCCAGAAGCTCATTTTTTTTTTTTTAAAGATGAAGGTTTGGGTACTACAGAAAATACCTTCCATAGAAGAAAGTCTAGAAGGAGATATTACACCTGCAAACTGCCATGTGTTTTCACAGTGTTTGTATCAAAAGGATGCATTAAACAATCATAAATAAAAATAAAACCCTTCTGATTGATAGGGTAAAACATTTATAGAATCAATGTAAAAGCTCAGATACAAGCTTTCCCTAAATTTATAGAGCATAAAAGAATAACAAGGCAAATTGACCTCCATTCAAACCATTTCCTACTAAGGTTTTATATGCTCTATGAAAACAAAAACTTATAATAAAAGGATATAAAAGTATGTTTCAGGGTCATTTAGTATGTAACGACTACTCACTTCAAATTTTACTTAATGTATTTGTATAGCCATAGAAATAAATATGTGTGTGTGATTATTTTTATTAGGGCTAATTTGCCATAGTGTATTTTTAAATTGCAAAGAATATAGAATACTTTTCATTATAAGCTAAGGTGTTAAAAGTAAATTATCATCAAATGTCTTCAAAAATTCATAAGCAAATATTTGTGTAAAGACAGCAGCAGAAAACCATAGACAAATTATTTTACCACATAAGAATAAGAAAGGATTTCTTTAACCCCAGCGCTTAGGAGGCTGAGGCAGGAGGATTATTTGGAGATCAATGCCAGCCTGGGCTACAAAGTCAACATAAGACTATCAAGAATCACATCCTAAAACCCTAACACAAAAAGAGCAAATTTTCCAGTAACGTCAAATTTCTCAACACTTCTTCTCTTAAGCTCACACGGAAAACAAGAGTTAAGAGATAAACAGATGTCTATAAACGGAGTTGTTGGAGAGATGCCCTGTACTATTTTTTTCTTAAGAATAACTCAGTTAATAGAGCTTCCCAAAGATTGTTCAAGTTCAAGGACTCAATCTTACAAACTTGTTGCCTCATTTCACCAGAAACACTAAACATAAGTCTGATACAGGGATCTTGAGTTACAAATAATAGCACCAGGCATCTATTTCTCCACCTTGGGATTAGGTTGTCACTAATAAATATCTGGTTACAGCCAGTTGGCTTCTTCTGAGAAAGATGACTTGCACCTCACTGTTCCCAATAGAAAACCCCAAAGTAACCTCAAATATGAAAGAGAATAATTTCATGAAAATAGTTCTGGAGTTGGCCTGATTTTGATGACTCGACCATTGTGCATCCATTGCTACTGGTCAGAGGTACCAAATCTTTCTTTAAATAATCCAACGCAAAATATATAGGAGAGAGTCCACCACGAAAAACTGAGATTCTTCTATCAGAAGCAATGAAAGGAGGACTCAAACAATGGAAACAGAAATAATATATTCATTTCATAGATGGGGCAAGTACACAGAGTAAAAATACATATTCAGATTTTTTCACCAATGGTCTGGGGACACACAAATGACTCAAAAGATAATTACAACAAGTTACTGTACCTTCAGTGGTGTGAAAATGATAGCCATCAAGTTGTCCTCGTTTATTTCTTCATAGTGTTTCAGAGTGCAGGTCAAGATAAGTTTATAGATTGACTTGGCCAAAAATTTTTAATAATAAATTAGTGGGTAACACAATGAAATCTGAACTAAGTAATAATTTCATTAATAGTGACTACATAAGCAATCTTCCTAGAAAACATTGGTTAACAAAGCAATACTGTCCTGAAGGAACGTTTTAAAATTTTCTTCTTATTTCTAGAGCAAGGTTTTCACTGTTTTGGATGAAGAAATAAAAATGGGTCAGTGGCATATGTAATAGAAACTTTGGAAGAATAATGGTATTGAATATCATATCTGATGTTATAAACTGTCTCAGTACAATAGACTAATAAAGCAAAGCTTATATGAGATAAAAATTTATTTAAACTTTAATGTTGAGGAAAAAAACAAGCTTTCAAGGATTTCAAGTCACTCCTTAAAGTAAACAATGTAGATTAACAGGAGGCTTTCTGAAGATATTGAAGGATATTAGTTTGACCTAATCTCATTACAAATTAAAAATGTAATATTTCTGCCAAAACGTATTGAAATTTTAGTAGACTAGATTAATAAAATTTCATTGTTCGGTAATAGAAGCCAGTATTTGAATGGGATCTGTCATAGTCTAAGAAAAACACTGATAAATTTGAATGGGTTCAGAGTAGATGTTGAGATGATAGGTAAGAATATTGCGGGGGAAATGAAAACTACTTAAAATATTTGAAAAACTTTCACAAAATTTTGATCTCAGACTTACGCTGTTTTCTTCCTGAAGAGATACTCAGAACCTACAGCTCAAGGATGGAAGTCTCTGCAGTTTTTCTTCCAAATAATATTTTGTTTTTTCTGTTATTTACTCTCAGAATACTTTTATTATTGTGCAATTTCCTATGACAACGGCACTTCAACCTGAGATTAGGCAGTAGGAATTTGTGACTCCACAACAAAGAAATAGAGGCCTGAAGATGGAGAATTTTAGTAGCTACTGAAGTTTAAGGGCCAGAAAGGACCTACTCTTCTCCAGGAGTTGGTTAGTGTGGGCTATTATAGATAGGCAAGTTTATAATGGCAGCTCTGAAGGACAATGAAAGTAAAAATTTGCAGGTTTACATTGTCTATAGTGCACAGATGAGATAAAAGGAATTACATGCAAAGAAGTAAATAAATGAGAGAAAAAAAATACTCATTTTTCTACTTGTCCAACCTAGAATGTATCTTTAAATCCTAGTCCAGAGCCCTACAGCAGCAGGATTTTCAGAGTTCCAGGCCAGCATGTCCTGCACAGTAGGTCCAAGGCCAGCCTGGGCTGCATAGCTAGACTCCGTCACAAAAACAAACATAAACAAATCTCAGTGCTCTGCTTCCAGTATATCCTGAAATTCTCAGTAGAGCTAATCACTACTCTATGTTTTTAAGAAAATAAGAAGCAGGGTTTTAAAAAAGCACACATTAGAAACAATACAGAATTTCACTAAACAAAATGATGGGAATTAATGTTTGCTATATTGCATAATTTTCACCTCAAATTAGTTGCTCAAATTGCCAGATATAAACATGCAAAAATGCTCAAAAATTTAAAAAACAGAGAACAAAAATTTAAGCATTAGCTTTTCCTTTCAATAGACCAACAGAAATCTGTGGTACAATTATCCAAGATATGATATATGATATATGTATATATATATATACATATATATATATATGTATATATATATATATATACACACACATTTATTTCTTTTTCCTCCCTCCCTCCCTCCCTCCCTCCCTCCCTCCCTTTCTTCCTTCCTTCCTTCCTTCCTTCCTTCCTTCCTTCTCTTGCTATGTCTCTTCTCTCAGCACTCCCATGTAATGCATGTGCTATTGTATCCGTCCGTTTTCACACTGATGAAGCGCAATACTCCAGACCATACCTGAGGAAGGAGAGACTTGATTGGCTCATGGCTTCAGGTGACTCAGCCCATGATAATCTTGCTCCAAGACAAAAAGATGCAGGATAGGCCAGGCAGAGCAAGGAAAAAAATGACCATGAAAGGGGGACTGGGAACTATACCAGGGATACTAAGCCAAACCTCCATCACCTAACCAGAGATATCCGGAAATGCGTTTTACAAATCCCACTTGGCTCCCAAGCCCATAAAGCTACCATAGCTAAATTTCTTTACCACTATACTGATTTTCTCCCATTAAATTATATGCTATCTTTTTGCTGTAAACCTATCTTCATTATTTTATAGGAAAAATTTCATATTAGTGAATTATTTACACACAAATTTCTATTTTACATCTATCACCTTAAATCATACTTGTCTAAAACTTTAATTTTTGAGATATATTTTATTTGAATATTCTAGCAGATTAATTTGTAGTGAGATTTTTCCTTTGAAGGGGTAGCATTTGTGTGGATAATTTTAATGAAAATTTAATTACTGTGATAGTTTCCTCTGTACAAATTTTTAATTTGTTCTTAGTGATTTGACCATTAACATTTCACAAAATATGGCAATTTTACCTACAGCTTCAAATGTATTGATAAACACCTTTTTATTATTGATATGAAATTTTTTGTATTCATACAGGTATATTCCCCTTTTCATTACAAATAATCTACATATTCCTTTTTCTTTTTTTTTTTTTTTCCCCTGCTTTAGTTTCACTTATTACTTATGCTTTAGTGTTTTTCAGATTTTGCTCAGTGGCCTCCAAAAATTTTTTTCTGACTCAAGGAATCTAGCAATAGTATTGCACTTAAAGGAAAACACAAATAAAATTGTTTTTCTTGCAAAATAAAATTACAGATATTCATACCAGTTGAAGGTTCAACCTTAGTTGAAGGTTGGTGATGTTGGAGTTTTTATTGATCTTGTTTACTAGTGTATGTCTATTTTTTGAGCACTGTCTAAAATCATGAGTGCATAATACTTTAATTAAAAAAAATCTCACGGAAAATCTTTCTTTTTTCATGTGTTTAGTACAGAGTCTACAAGGTCTCATTCCACAGATCAGACTCTTATTGATCCTCCTGTTTTTAGCCTCCCAAGTACTGGGATTATAGGTAGGCACCACCACGCCCACTCTCAATCACTACCTCAGCCTACCCCAGGGGCAGGGCTGGCACAGCTCACCAGGGATAAACCCTGCTCCCTGCACTCTGCCTAAGCAGATTCTTTAGTCTGCTGAACTATCTGGCCAGCCCTCCTGGAAAAATTTGACCTCCAACTTGAGTCCACTCTCCTTTAGAAAGAAAGTGTCCTATATCTTCTAACCTATTCTATAAAAATTGTGCAGTGGTCCCTATTTACCCACAGAGGACTTATATGCCTCAAAAGCCCCAGTAAGTACCTGAAATCACACACAGAAACTAACCTCATATACACAGTCACATACCAGTTAGTGAGGGGGATAACTTCTAAGAATGTGTCCTTCCGTGAATTTTTGTTTCTGTGAAAATATCATAATGTGCACTTACTCAAATCTAGGCAGTATAGGCTGGCCAATAGGGGTAACGTTTTCACAACTGAAATACATGGTAGGAATAAGATTATGAGATTATGGTCAATGTACCATTATGTTTTAGAGTAAACTTGAGTACTTAAGTAAAACTTTTTCTAAAATAATAGCGAAAGTATAGCAAACATGTGAACCAGTATGGTATTATCATTTTCAAGTATTCTCTGCTGAACATAATTTTATGTGTTATACTCTTAAATGTACTGGTGAGTACATTTAAGGTATGTGTAGCTATATCTATGTAGGTGGGTATGTATATCTCTATCTATCTATCTATCTATCTATCTATCTGTCTGTCTATCTATATCATGATGACCACAAACATGAATACTGACTTGATCCATAATGTTATAATGACTCCAATATCTCTACGTAATACAATTTGTTCAGCTCCACTAACATTTTATACAAGCACAGCTATGCTCAACTGTCCACTGAAATACCTTCATTGGACATGTACATTATAATTTTTTCTATATTCTCTCGATTTCTGTATATGGCAGGGTAAAAGATGAACAATAATAAATAATAATAAATTCGAACAATCACAGCTATACTATGGCAAACTTTCCATGAATGCTGTTTCTCACAAATTCCCTTATTGCACAATAACCTTAGGGACTTTCGTCTATCCTCATTCAGTCAAGACCTTCCACTTGTTCACTGAGGACCTACTGTGCAGCATATCTGAATTGCCAGCATCGCTACTCTTCTCCTTTCATACCACTACTGAGTAGATAAGGGCTACTTTATCACAAGTATACCGATGCTAAAACAGTTCATCAGCTAAGCAAGAGGGCTGTAAGCGCCTATGGACAGGTAGGGTGCACTGTGAACTTCCTGGGAAATGGAATGACTCCAACCCCAGGAAATTGGAAAAATTTTATGAAAAGCTATAAGACTGGCTCTGAATGATACACAATTCAAAACTTTGAATTATTTACTTCTACAGTTTTTCTTTGAATACTTTTAGGTCATCGCTGACCATGGATAATAGAAACAGAACAAAACTAAATCAAGAGTGGGAGGGACAACTATATAATGCTTTAACAGTGTATCTCTTGGCCGACTTCTCTTTTTTAATGGAAATATGGTGGCGTATTAGAATTACCAAAGATTTAAACACTCCAGACCATTTAGAACATAAATCTCCTTTGTTTCACCTGGACCAAAGACATTCGAGTATGCAGAAGGGCTTGAAAAACACTGGCTTAGTTATATATTTCTGCAACTCCAGGCCTTAAATTCGTTTGTAACATTGACCTACATAGTTCTTTATTAGAATAACAGACTATTGAGGTCAAAAACCTCAGCAGCTAATAGCGAAGTGCTCTTCCTGAACTAATTCGACCATTACAGCACACTTCAAAAGCAATTTCCTAATCTGTATTTTATGAAGTTGGAAATGCTGAAATAGTACTCTGCACTTTATCAAACATTTTCTCATGTTGCAGAATTACCTGGTTTATGCCTCAGAATATATTTATCTTACTTTATGCTTTTTTTTTCTCATACTAGTGAATTGTAATCCTTTTTTAATAAAACAAGACAGGTAGCCTGACATTATGGCAGGTAGTTAATAACAATACCAGAACTAGGAGAAAGCCTATTTAAAGTCTCCCAAAGTGTAGCGTCACTTGCCAACCCAAATTTACCTGGAGATTATTGAGAATGAAAAGCAGCTGAGGACAGGTGCATTCAAGGATCTCTGACCTCCTTCTTTTCTTTCTAAAAAGCAGGAAAAACATATTTTTATGAAAGTGGTCCTTGCTACATGAGAAAGAAAGTGGCATTCTTATCACCAGGAGGAGGAGTTGGGGCTCAGGAAAACCTGCACAAACAAATCTCAGAACCTACATCTTATTTTCCTAATTACTTTTTTCATCATTCACTACAGAGTCCACTATTCCTTATCTTCTCATGTTCAATATTTTACCCTTCTTTGTCTAATTTAGTATATAAACATGAATCCTAACTGCCTCTTTGAGTCTGTGTTCTATTGTGGAGGCTCTGTGTCTATATAAATTTAAATAAAATATGTATTTCTTCTCATGATGTGACTATTATCAGCCTAGTATTTATGCTCATATGGAGCCTGAGAATTATACAAACTTCGTTTTCATTTTTATGTATTTGGCACAAAGTTTCACTACGCAGCTGGGACTCATACTGATCCTCCTGTTCTCAGCCTCCCTAGCGCTAGGATTACAGTCACGTGCTACCACATCTGGACTTGGTCCCCATTTTAGTGCACTCCTGGGGTTGGGGTGGCATAGTCCAAGGACCAGGCATGGAACCCTTGTCCCTGTGCTTACCTAACCTGGTGCTTAGTCAACTGAGCTATCTCACCAGCCCTAGCATTACAAGATTATGTAATAGGATGACCTCAGACTCGAGTGCATGATATAGGAGAAGGAAAAGAAAGGTATAGTTTCAACAGCTAACTGGCTTTAATTAATAATGAAATAAATTTTTCTAAAATAAAATTAGTATATTAATTTAGTTGCTTCTGCATCCCAGTCTCACGTATATTTATGTGAATCAGCCTTTGACAACAACGCTTGTACACATGGTTACATCATGTCATCTGAGTTCATTTTTCTGTGTTTAAGAGACATAATGTAGTAATTGTCCTAATTACTTGTAGAAAGCAAAGGGAGTTTGGTCAAATGTGGGGCACAACATGTAATATAATCATTTGGGAGAAAAATTATTTTATACTATAATCTAATAGATTATTGACTATCTATTGGGTTGATGTTTCAAGATTCCTCCTCACAGTAGTCCAAGGGTTTGAATGAGGCATCTACTTCCCAGAATCCTTGATGGAGACCATGTTCAGCCTGGTCATGCAGGACATTCCATAAATAGTGCACTGTAGAGATTTGTACTATAGCCTAGGAGTGGAGCACAAAAGGAAGAATTATCTCTGATTTGGCTGCAAAGACAGTAAAAGGGGGCATACTGGCTATGAGCAGAGATTGCTTGATAAAGACCAACCCAGAAGAAAACACAACTGAGACCTTCAATGCAATTTCTTCATTATTTGATCCTTTCAGAACAATTTTTTGCAACATCTTTTATACCGCACATCCTATTAGTGCAATGAATGGAGGGCACTTACAAAATATTCTGACTTCTGCAATACTAGCAGTATTTAAACACCATTTTTTAGAGACTAATGTGACAGCATTTGTTGTGGAAAGAAAATAGAAAGGGGAAGAGTCAAGCAAACATAGAACGGTGGTATCAAATTAGGTAAAATGTTAAAAATTGGTAAAATGAAAATCATGCCATACGATAAAACAACACGAAAGTGGAGTTTTGCAAAGGAGGTATAAAATGTGGAATTACAGAGGCACAGATAGTCTCCAGGAGGCACATGATAACTCATATTTCAAGAGGTCAATTTTTCTTAGTATGGTTAATTCTTTACTGTGAACTTTTCATTTAGATGAACATTTTAAGAGAACTCACATGCAAATAAGAAGGATGTTTAAATAAATTGGTTTCTTATTGTTAACTAAGTAAAATCCTACAAAGAAAAAGAGAGAATAAAATCTCAGGAAAATTTTGGGAAAGAAAATCTGCTTACTTGGAAAACCCTGCCATGGTTCAACCATCTAAGTTACCTGGCAAGAAGATAGAAACATACATTTCACTTCTCATAAGCCCATAATATAAGCTCCACAAGAAAAGAGAAAAAAGAAATAAAATAGGAGGTAAGAACAAGCCTGAAACAAAGTTACTGCTTGACCATGAGACAGAGAGGGACAGAGACAGACACGGAGACACGGAAAACAACAGAGACTAAGAAAGAGAGATTTTATTGGAATTTAATCCAACACGGAACATGTCTACCATATCGTCTTAACAGATGCGGAATCAGAGAGATGCCATGTTGAATCAAGCACACCTAGAATGTAATTATTGTAGCACTTTTGAATATCAATACCAAGAGACAAACACATAGACTAGGATTCAGATTAAAATCTTCTTGGTTCTTAGTTTTAACTTTCTTAAGTGATGAAAACAAACTGCTAAAAGACAAACAGGGGTCTGTGCATTGTTGACATTGTAGAGTAACCTAAAAGATTCATCTAAAATTTGATGTAACATGATAAGAGAATAGGAAAGTGCAAGTTTCCCTAATTGCAGAATTAGGAACTACAATACTGGTGATAAGGGGACTCTTTACTGCATGCCAGAGGAAGTGATCACATAAAAGACCTCTTACGTGGCATGAACAGAACCAGGGCAGGGTGTAGTTCAGCCGTACAGCACATTCAGGGCAAGTGCAAGGTCTGGAGTCTAAATCCTCATTTAAGAAAACTTCATGTAGCAAGGATATACAGACAAGTGGCAGGAATTCTGTTCCTATTTGCACTGTCCAAGTAAGATGTTTGCTGAAAAGATACCCCTTTCTCACTAGCATACACTAAGCCCAGTAGGCTCAGCTTCCAGGTTATAACAAGTCATTTTGGAAGCTGTGGAAAAGGCAAGTTTTCTAACCAGATGCTCTGGGATAGATTCTGAATGTAATAACTCCATGAGATACCAGCTAAGCCCATACAGGAAAGATTTGGAAATATTTCTACATCAGTTTGTGGTAGAATTACATCGTTTGGGGAAGATGCTTTAAAATTTCCTATTTCGAGTAAAAGATGAGAGCTCTGTAAACAAAAGATTATAAATACTTGCAATTTTGTTCTGTTTGATTTTCACAGTTCACCGTTAATATATGTTGTTCTAACTATTTGCGTCACAAAGTCTAGAGTAAGACATATGAGCAAAATCTAATTGGAAAAATTAAAACACTGGGCCCAGTATTCCTTAGGAAAACAAACCATTCCAGCAGTTGAGTCAGAAAGATGGTGAGTTTGAGGCCAACTCATTGCAAGCTTCGTAGGAATGGCCAGTTCTGCTGATAACCCACTACTGTTATGGACTATTGGACTATATTGAGTTATTTTGACAACTTCATATACCTGAAATATTTGAATGGCAATGGAACACCCATTTCTGGCTAAACAAAACAAACAAGGGGGGTATAAATGAAGGACCATTATGTAGTGAAAAAGTAGGATAGTTATGGAGCTACCTTCTCTTAGTTCAATGAAAGGAAAGATTCGTTTTATTAGTGCTTATACAAGGTATCACATCTGCACCTTGTCCTCTGAATAACTACTACAAAGACAACATATGTAATATATTAATTATTGTAACTTCATACCCCAGTTCTGAAAAAAAATTATTGTAACTGTCCTGCTAACCTGTTTTGAAACTGTCTCATTGCTATTTTCTCATTAAAATTAATAAAATAAAAAAAGGATTGTGAATGGGTATAGCTTAATAACAGAGGACCTTAATGTTGTGTCCTCAGTATACAAAAAGAAAGGAAATAATGGGAAAAGAATAGAGAAAATAGAAGCAAGGAAGAAGAGGAAAAACAAGAAGAAAATAGGAATCAGGAGAAAGGAAATTATTTCTGACATTTGTGGAAGAAATTTTCCAAAGGTGATTTCTTGGAAATTATTTCAACTTTCTGGCTATACCAGTGATTCAAATTAAATATCACCTAACTTGAATTTAAAGTTAAAGAGTAAAGAAAGACATAACAAAAGAGGAAGAAAGTTGGAGGCACACAGAGTCTGCTTTAGTCCCCGCATTCCTGTGTGTCTGGAGCTAGCGGCCTCCCTGAACTTCTCAGCTGTGAGAGCTAATAAATCCATCTGTTTTGCTTAAGGTAGTTCAACTTGTGCCTTTTCATTTGTCACCCAGCTAAGAAAAAACACAAAGCAGTAGTCACACTCTCAAAAAGGTCTGGGCAATGGATCATCACATAAATAAGAAGTCTGAGAAACCCAGAAGGTGATAGAGCCATGGAGACAGGTAAGGACTCTTCAGGAAAAGAATGTGTGACAGAGCAGCCAAGAGGATCAAAACTCTACTGATCATGTGAATGGAAACAGAGTTGTACTGTTTTTTCTCTCTTCAAAGAAAAGTACACAATTAAGGATGAAGTCTTCTAAATTTGAACGTATAAAAATTTGCATTATTTATTCTCTTATCAAATTCATCCTCTCATGTAATTCATGATTTTGCACACAACAACTTCAATCATGGAAGTAATAATCTGCGTCTTTCATATTACAAAAGAGAAAGATGCATCTTAAACATTTATTTTTTGCTTTTAATT
Organism: Myocastor coypus; assembly: GCA_004027025.1. Lineage (NCBI taxonomy): Eukaryota > Metazoa > Chordata > Mammalia > Rodentia > Myocastoridae > Myocastor > Myocastor coypus. The sequence goes on along the minus strand of PVJA010010645.1, from coordinate 43,115 downwards.
GCCCGCCACCAATAATAATCCACTCTGATATTTCTTATAGAAAATAAAAAGTGATGCTCTACTAATATCTCTACATCCATCTGCTTATCCTATGAAGCAGAGAGTGTTAACATCAGATGTCATTACAATCCAGGAAGCTGGAAGATCATAAAGTAGAAGGAGGAGGGTAGTGGTTCGCTACACCATGTATCCTGTTACAGACAATTCTGTGCTGCATCATTAAAGCAAAACAGAACAACAATAAAAAAAAGTTTGCATGCATTTGGATGTCAAACTACCAGTGGAAATATTTGCTCTATTTTCAAAAAGGCAAGCTGTACGGGAATATTTCACTTTTCCATCTGAAACCAATTCTCACCATTCAGGATATGTTGTAGTCTCAAACCACTTCAGCATTTACCAAAGTAAGATGCTTTGTCCCTCTAAAGGCATCTCTGTGTCAAAGGTACACGATGTGGATAATGGACTGGGGAGCATTCCCGTGTGAAATGAGGCACACAGCAAAAGAGCAGCAGCTCATGACAGCAAGGAAAATTTGGTGTCGCAGAACTTGAGAGGAGTATGTGACAACCAGAGGCCAGAAGCTGAGGTGCTTGCGTGAAGGAAGTAGGTAGAAGAAGTTTGTCCAGCACGTACGATTTTATCGTTAGGAAGGAGCAAGAAGCCTTGGTGCAGAGTTGTAGAATAGGGTCCTCAAACATGTCCTGCACATTTCAAAAGACTCTAAGAGAAGACTGATGTGTTTATCAACAAGAAGTGAGGCATGCTTGAGAAATACGCATGATGAATGTGATTTAAACATGACATTATGTAGACAAATATCAAAACATTGTGCTACCCTATTAAGATATATAATTTTTGTGCAAAATTAATATGTCAATGAATAAGGACATAATCAACTAGGGGCAGTGGTATATGCCTGTTATCCAAGCACTAGAAGGCTGAGACAGAAGGCTTGCAAGTTCAAATACAGGCAGTACAATCTATGGGGATTTCATCTCAAAATAAGAACCAAGAAATTAAAAAAGGGGGAGTAGCTTGTGGACCAATGAGAAGGACCTGAGTTTAAGCCTCAGGACTTGATAAACAAAACAAAACAGAAGAAGTAGCTGAACAAGTTCAGAGAATGTGGCTTAATGCAGGAGAATTGGGATCTTTATAAACTAGGGGTGAAGTTAAATGCATGCATTCAAGGAAAGGATCATAGAAGGACCCACAGCAAAGGTTTTCCACCACCTACAACTCAAGGAAGGAGAGCTTGCGAGGAAGCAGACCCACAGAAGCACCTTGACATTGGGCCTCCAGCCTCTGGACTATGGGAAATAAACTTCTGTTGTCTAAAGCACCTGGCTGAGGTGTTTTTTGATGACAGCTCCACAGACTAGCAGGGAGCAGAGATTCCTCATTGTTTTCTCTGCCCAGCATTCATAAATACTAATTCACTGTTTCTCCTCCCTGTCAAAGGGTCCATAGCTCTCCCATCACGTCCCTTTATTCTTTTGTTGAGCCGCCAGGGGAAAGAAAATCAGCAGCAACAGCAATAATCAACACCACTAATACCATTTTAATTCAAGATGAACTGAGAGTTGATTATTTCAGTAAGGGGAATTTTTTGTGAGTGACATAACTTTTATTAGAATTACATCTATGAGGAAGAATAAAAAACCTCAGAAAAAAGAGAGTAAGGAATAGAAGCAGATGGTACATAGGCCTGGGAGTCCTGGGAAGAAGAGAGGTTTCTAGATAGACCTATTATACTTGAGTACCCTTAAAAATGTGGCATTCATTCATAGAGAAAGCCGAAGGGTGGAATAATGAAATCAGTGTGGTTGAGTTAGTCCCTCATTTCTGTTATCTGCATAAATGTGCTTTCTTTTCGTATTTTAAAGAGAAAAAAAAAGAAAAGCAGAATTTCAAAACAATATGATAGAAAATTACCAAAGGTTATTTTATTTCATATTGCTATCTTCAAGAAATGTGCTTTAACATAAGTGAATTATTGTTTCTAGAAATTCAAAGCATAATCAAAGGCAGAGGAAACAGCAATTTGTTGTGTTAGCTATCTTTCCCCATATTATAATGCTTACGAATGGCACGATTGATGCATTAGCTCTACCTGCAACACTCTTGAGACCCACTGAGGTTCGGGGAGTAGGTGTGAACCATAGCAGGTGGCTACAGTGCTAACGGTAGCTACTCATCCATTAGGCTACAGGTGTGGACCAAACACACCAGAGTGGTGGCAACCCTGTGGCTCAGGCGTTATTTGTTTTCCTTTTAAGACAAAAGATGTTAATGTATGTCTTTCATTTTCTGAACTAGAGCCACAGGATTCATGTTTCATTGCAATGCTGACCTTTTGTGGTAAGTAGCTTTGGGTTGCAGTTTGGTCACACAACTCTGACAAGTTTGCCATCACTGGTCTAGATACTGGGACAAACAGTTGAGCAAAAGCAACACAGAAGAAAAGGAAGACTTGAATTCATTCCAAATGATGTTCTGCTTTGGTGTGCTGGTGCACATCTACAGTTCCTGCATTTTAATAAAAATAAAACTTATCCACAAATGATTCTTGAATGTATTCTGCAAGAACAACTGGCGTATACTGAGCACACAACAAATGCCAGCTCTTTTTGCTATCACATGTGTAGAGAAGTCAGATGCAGTATCCACACTGGGGAGCACTGATGTGCTTTGCTAAAGAACTCAGAATTTAAAGCTATTAATGAGAAATCAAGAGCAGAGATGTTAACACAGAAGTGATATCATCTTCTTTGTAGTACATATGTTTTTTTCTCTGACTCTGAATCAGGAATTGAGCTCTACTATTTTCTTGTTTGGGGAATGTCTTATTTATTTTGTGTACATCTGTATAAGAGAAAGCCAAAACATGAAGCTTAGGACAAAAATATGCATAAAACTCCACTGGAAAAAAAAAATGAACCTGAATCTCCATTTAGATTCCTGCACATTGACGAAATCCTCATAGGACAAACATAAAATATCATTTTGGAAACTGGACATATCTAAATCATCTCCAAAATCATTGAAAGAAAAATCTGTAAAGGAACTCACCTCTGCGGTCCTGGCACGCACGGCCACGACACATGGGCCTTTTGCACTCTACCATGTATTTCAGACTCTTCATTTTTATAGTAATCTGTGTGCATTGAATTTTAAGGAAACATGTGGGATGGAAGCCTGAAAATCTGTTTCTCACCTCTCACATAACCATCCTGGTGGGAGCTTTGCCTGTTCTCCTAATTTTGAAAATCCACAAACAGCTAACTGAACATAACCTCGGCACCAAAAACAGCATCTGAGAGTGGGCGCTGCTGCCAGAGCCGCACTGCTCCAGCCTTCTCTGCTCCTTTTGTTCTGAAGGCTCTTGCCAGTGTAAGGCGCGGCTGTCTTCCATCCAGCACCGCCCTCCGCCCTCCCTCCGCATTTCTTCCTCATGGGGGCCTCCTGTTGTGTTCCTTCCTCGCCTTTTGGAGTGCATCATTTCTTTTGTATTCATTTATATAAAGTCAGTTAAAGGAACACGAATGCATCCCGCAACAGCCAGGCTCTAAACGTCTTTAATTTGTCTTTATCCCACTTTGTTATCAGCATCAGAGCATTTTGTAACTCTACCCTAAGACACAGTTTGCCAGTTTTGCAAAAAAGAGGCTTATTATGTTTTTATAAAGATAACTAATAGTTTTTTAAAACTGAGAAAAGACAGATTAAATGGAGGCAATCGTACAGCTGGGTTTACAAGCACGAGTTACTCACAAAATCCGCAAATCACTATAGAACTTCTTTCTTTCTATCTGATATTTTCTGTAACTCAATTCCAAATTCATTTTAAGTAATGGATTATCTATTTGCAGGGTAAATGCTGATAATAATTATATCAATATGCCAGTCATTTGTGAGTGACAAGAATGGAAATGATGTAAGTTTGAACCTTGGGTGAATTTCAAATTACTTTCCAGGCAAATATATCTCATCCCTCTTTATGCTTTAGTACTTGTAAAGGTTCATCAATTTTAACTTTAAAGTGCTAATACTATAGAATTAATTAGAATAATACTAAGGAAATAACCATCCTTACATTTCAAAATATATATCCAGAAAATTCGTTAATTAATTAAATTTTACTGTGTATAGTTTTCAAAGTCTAAGTCTTTTACAGATTGGTAGCGTTTTTCTTTTGTGTGTGTGTGTGTGTGTGTGTGTGTGTGTGTGTGTGTGTGTGTGTGAATGAAATGTTATTGAGGTACAAGAGTGGAAATTCCCCATAAAAAATTCTACTTTGTAATTATGAGTTATTTATTTCACTTTTTCTCAGTTTTCATTTCATTCTGATGTTTTTTTTTCTCTCTGACCAATTATTTACCCCAAATTACATTAAAAAGCATTAATGCAATGGTACAATATCCAAAACTATTTTTTTACTTTCAAAATTTTCAGCCACTGTACATTTTTACCTTGAGTACATAATTATTTATGTGTTTGTACATACAGAATTTCATGTCTTCAGACTCACCAGACATACATTACTTGAGATTTTCTTTGTCTGAAATGACAATTCTTTGCTTCCATCTTTGAATGCTATTTTCCAGTGACTTAGGGTGTGTAGGAGTACACCATAAGTTTCCTCATTCAATGGAGCACTCCATTTTTTGGTTGGTTTGAGAAGTCAACTTTGAGTCTCACTTTCAATCTTTGGAAAGAGCTATTTTTACAATTATTTTTTTACACTGTATTTATTTATCTGTTTGTTGTTTGTTTATTTATATTATGGTGGGCTCAGGCTGCCCTGAGGGCGGGGCTGGTGCAGCATGTGGTGCCAGTGATGGAACCATGGTGCCTGTGGTTGCCTCAGCTTGTCTAAGCAGGTACTTTAGACTGTGATCTATCTAAGCAGCCCCAGGAAAGAGCTGTTTTAAAGACTTTCTTACTTCAGCAGTTTGACTATGATGTTATTAAAACAATTGCACAATGTATTTATAGGTATCATGCAATAATTAAAAATTATAGGTATTCTGATATTTAGTATGTGAATGAGTTTATTTTATGCATTTTAATGTTCTTAGCTATTATCTTTTCATAGTTTTCTTCTTCCTAGTCCTTCTCTTTCTTTCCCTTTGGGTTTCCAATGAGACACAGCATAACATTTTCCACTCCATGGCACGTGTTGCTTGTGATCCCTACTGTCTTCCAGCTGATTGGCATAATTTTGTGCAGTGGTTAACCTTTACTTGGAGACATATAATGAATTTTTGATGTCATATATTGAGTTTTTCTGTTGTAGATGTTCTATTTGATTCTTTTCATAGATTCTGATTCTGTGAATATTAAAGTTTTAATCTTTTTCTTTCTATTATATATTTTCTAGAATATATTTATGATACTTAGGTTCTAACTCTGAAATTATGATACCTATATAACCAAGTACCTTTATAATGAAGTATCTCTTTCTAGCACCAGATTCTCTGTCTCTGTCTCTCTGTCTCTCTGTCTCTCTCTGAATTTTAGGTATTAGAATCAAAATCATTACTCTCACCTAAGAGCCTACACATTGATAGCATTACTTATTTTCCCAACACTTTGAAAAATTGGCTGCGTCCAAATGTGAATACTAAGGTATTTTAAAAAATATTTCCATTGTTTTATGCTGCCTTTCCTGTCTTGCTCACACCATATGAGTTACACATAGCTAGAAAATTAATATAGTCTAAGCATTATGTGTCTCTTATGCAAAACTATTTTTTTAAAGTGACGCTTTTGCAGAGAAAAAAATACAGCTTAGCCAGCATTTTGAATGTAACATTCAGATACATCATATAGTGCACATTGTTATGAAACATTAGTATTATTTTTGCTTCTTTCAAGGTAATACAGTAAGTTGTTTTTACTACTCTAGCTGTTGTTAACTTTTTTGTATGGATTTTAGTAACATCACTTTAAAAGTCTAAGGACTGGCCAGATAGCTCAGCTGATTAAGGCACCTGCTTATGTAGGAACAGCACCTTGAGTTCAATCGCTAGCATGCTATGCCAGCCCCACTCCTGGGGATGCTGAGATAGAGACTGAGACTGGGTGGGGCGACTCATGTCTGTGCTCCCAGCACTTGGGAGGCTGAAAATAAGAAGATCACGAAGAGTCCACCTGTGTAGTGAGACCCTGTAGACCCTGTACTAAATACATTTTTAAAAATCTAAATGTAGTTTCTTTGGATTTGCTGTAAGTAGTGATTTTTTTTCTAGTATTTCTTGAACTTTTGGCTTGATGTCTTCCATTAATTTTACAAGATTAATTCTAGTCTTTCTTCAAATACCACTTTAGCTTGATGAATTCTTATTTCAAATGTTGACTTTATACCTAGTGTCTCCTTTGTACCATGTTTCATATATTTTCATTCCTTTTGCCTATCTATGCCACACTTTGGCTATTTAGATGTTTCCGACTAGATAAAATTGGTTAGCATGCCAATTCTTGGGGACAAGGCCTTAAGCCATGTAATTCAAGCAAGCCTTCCACTGGGCATGTCCCACCATCTGCAAACTCACAGAGGCTCAAATGTCAGACTCCCAAGTTCTGGGATTATAGTAGAGTACCACAACTCTGTTTGGTTATTTTTAAAGTATCTTGTACATGTTATTAGATTTATAAATAAAATTGACATAAAAAGTCCACATATAACTTAATCACAATGGTAACTTCTAAAAAAACCCTACTGTATTACGGTATGACATTCTAACTAGGACTATCAGATTAAGATTTTTTAAAATGTATTTGTTAAAGGATCTGCAGGATCTACAGGATTTCACTATGTAGACTAGACTCATAGTTGTTCTCTTGTTTTCAGCCTCCCAAGTTCTGGGACTATAGGCACACACCACCATGCCCAGTCTCAAGCTCCATCTCAGTGAGCCCCTGGGATAGGACTGGTATAGAATGCTGTGGATGGAACCCCAGCAGCTGCACTCTGCCTAAGCAGACACTTTAGTCTGCTGAGCTATCTGGCTGAAGAGACTTTTTTTTTTTTTTTTAGAATACAAAATGGTAAAAGAAAAACAAAGCAGTTAGAAATTGTACAAATTTCATTAAATAAAGTAACACGGATTCATCAGTGGTTGTTTCATTGCATGTCATCTTCAAATTAGTTGTTTAGGTTACCAGATATAAACCAGTATGAACTTTAATTGCATCCATCTACCCACAAAAGCTTCAAATTCATCTTTTTTTTTTTCAACCAAGTAACATACCATTGTATAAAATACCACATCTTTGTTTTTTAAATCCATTCCTCAATTGATGTTCATTGGTGTTATTTCCAAGATTTAGATAGGTATGATAAATTGTACTATTATAAACATAAGGCTACATATATTGCAGGGGTATGATGTTTTCTGTTCTTCTGGAAAAATACCAAGGAGGTGAAGAGCTGGCTTGAAAGTGACCTTCATTCCTACCTTTTGAAGAATCTCTACACTGCATTCCATAATGGTTGTACCAGTCTGCACTCCCACCAACAGCAGAAAAGGGTTCCTTTTTCCCACTTCTTGATGACAGCCATTATTTTTGGCATATGATGGAATTTCAGCATTGTTTTAATTTGCAACATTTGAATAACTGAGATTTCAATGTTGGGCATTTTTTTTCATTTATTTGTTTGCCAGTTGTATTTCTTCCTCTCTGAGAAGTATGTATTCATCCCAGATATGGATGTTTGGATTGTGCTTTCGAAGTTTCGAGGCCAGTTATTTTTTAATTCTTCATATGTTCTAGATAGAAGTCCTTTGTCCGAGTGATAGTCAGCTACAATTTATTCCTAATTTGTGGATTTTTATTTTACTATGTTGGAGATTTCTTTTGATTCTTTGAAGTACTACCATGCAGCTTGGTTTTTGCTCATGAACTCTCCTTTAAGGTTTCAATCAAATTCTCCTTTAGAAAATTTAGTATTTCAATTTTGATATTTAAATATTGATCCATTTTGACTGTAGTTTAATGCATGGTGATAAGCATGGATCTAATTTTAATCTTTAGCATGTGGAAAGCCAGTTTTTCCAGCACCATTTATTATGAAGTCTACTATTTTCCAGTGAAAATGTGTGGCCCCTTTGTCAAGGATTAGATGGTTGAATGTGTTTACATTGGTGTCTGGATCTTCTAATCCTTCTCATTTATTTTCAGTTCTAGTTATTTGCCAGTACCATGCTGATTTTTATCAACGTAGCTTTGTAGTATAATTTCAAGTTGAGGATTGTGATGCTTACTGCTTTCCTTTGTTACCCAGGATTGCTTTTGCTATGCGAGGTCTATCCTGGGTCCAGATGAATTACAGTAATGGCTTTCTAGGTGTGTGAAGTATGTTACTGCTATTTCAATTGGGATTGCATTAAATCTCTATAATGATGGGGGAACATGGCCGTTTTCATCTTATTGATTCTTCCTATCCTGTAACAAGAATAACTTTCCATTCTCTGAAATTCATTTTTATTTCATTTTTCAGAGTTTTACAGTTTTCACTATAAAAGCATTTTCTTGCTGTTACAGATTGATTCCTAAATATTTAAATATGGGGGGTTTTATTGTGAAAGGCTTGGTTTTCCTAGTTTTTCCCTTGTTTTTCTCTCTGTGTGTAGAAATGCTGTTGATTTTTGAATGTTGACTTTGTTTCCTGCTATGCTGCTGAATTTAGTTGTTAAATATATTCGCCTCTGTGTATAGCTTTTGGGGCCACTATGATAATTAAAATACAGACTCAGTGATTAAAAATGGAAAACTAAGTTTCTATTTTAAAACTTCTCTCTAAATATTGCCATCTAGTATTTTTATTTCGTTATTTATACTCTTCTGTGTACTATACATGGACTAATCATATGTTGTTTCATTTGACTCTGTAAAATTTTCTCCCTAAAGAATTCCTATAGGACAGGTGGGTAGATGGGTCATTTGTAGTTTTTTTTTTTTTCTTTTCATTTCAAAGTAAGTTGTTGGCTTTTGTATCCTCTTCATTAGAAAATATCATATATCTTTTTAAAAGATCTCAATTTATCAAGTATTCCTTAGGACTAGCTCAAGGTACATGTGGACTTTAGAAAAATAAAGGTATATTTTGCCCTTTTTAAAATCATTGTAGCCTCACTGAGATATGACATGCAAAATCTATTTCGTAAATTAGATGAAGTTTATTCTGTCTCATTTAATCAGTCCATGGTCATCTGACTTGAAGGCAGAAATGTCAGAATGTAGGGCTTTGGCAGAGATCAATTGTACATCACACAAGAGCAAAAAAGAAAAGAAAGAGAATAGGTAAGAATAGGTACCTTTCCAGGTCTCTCTTTTGACTAGGTCCTGTTTCCCAACAGCATACTCTGCCACACAGCTCCACTATAACCGAAGACCTCCCCAAAGCCTTTCACACTTCTGAGAGTGTGAGTCTCGGGTGACAGAGATTCAAACGTAAAGCCTATTATTGGGTGTTTCATTTTTAATGTACTTACCAATGAGGTCGTATTGCTTGACAATTGATTCTGAGTTCCTCTATATACTAATTTTCTGCCCACTTATGTAATCAATTATTGAGAATGATCTTCGAGTATCTCTACATATAACTGTGGATCTGCATATTATTTCTTTTATATTTATGAAGAATATCTAATTATTTTGAAAATACTTATTAACTAAACAGAGCAGATATAAAACATATATATATATATGACATAATAAAAATATAGAAAAATAATATAGAAAAAATTTTAAATGAAAAATAACACGTGGTACCTTTGGCAAGCTGAGGATGGGGTTGCTATTTCCTTCTTCATAGTTTCCTACGTATTTTCAAATATCCTAGGAACTGGCATGCATTATTTGTGTAACGACTCTTTTAAAAAACAGAATGCTGGGACTCAGGAGATAGCTCAGCGGTCTAAGCACCTGCCTGGCAAGCTCAATATCCTGGTACGATCTCCAGTACCACATGCCCTGTGGGTCAGTGTGCTGATCTGGCCAACAAAACTGGGCACAATGCTGCACACCTGTAATTCCAGTGTTGGTGAGTCTGAGACAAGAGGATCACTCTGAACCTGAGCCCAATAGTAAGACACCAATAAATAAATAAATAGATAAATAAATAAATAAATAACAGACTGATAAAACAAAATGAAAAAGTAAAAATTTGGAGTCTTGCTTACTTTGCCTTTATTTATTTATTTTTAAAGTGATAATTATAAAAAATAGAAATGACACACAATTATACTAAACAAAATGACAGTAATTCAACAATGGTTGTTACATTGCATATTGCTATCTCCAACTTAGTCGTTCAGATTACCAGATACAATCATTCAAAATTGGTCATTAAATTAAAGACAAGAGAAAAAAAAATAATCTAAAAGTTGACTATTTCTTTCAACAGACCAATAGTAATCAATAGCATAATTGTTGAAGCTATCCTAGGCATATGCATATATAATTTTCTCTCCCTTCTTTGTTTTTTCCTTTCCTTTATCCTAGTTGTTCCTTCCCTATGGGTTTATGGGTAAAAAGGAACACTTCTCCACTGTTGATGGGAGTGTAGATGGTATGACCACTATGGAAATCAGTGAGGAGATTCCTCAAAATCTAATTACAGAGGTCCCATTCATCCTAGCTATTCTCCTCTACGTATTTTTCCAGAAGGACTAAAAACATCATACCACAGTCATGTATGTGCACCCAGTATTTACAGAAGCATAATACATCACAGCTAAGTGGAAACAACTCAAATACACACCAACTGAGGCATGAACAAAAATATGTGGTACTTTTATATAATGATGCATTACTCCTCTATAAAAAGATGAACCCAAGGCTTTTATGGGTAAAAGAGTATCACAAGAGACCCCCGTTTATAAGTGAAATAAGTCACTCCCACATGTGTAAACACTGTATTATCTTCCTAGCATAGGAATCTGAAAGAGTAAATAAAATATGAAAGGTACAATATATACTGTAAAAGGGGGGAAAAATTCTTCTGGTCTTAGTGTTTTGCTTTCAGGTGTGGTACAGTTCTATCGTTTGGTCCACAAACATTAAGGATGCATGCATGTCACACTTTCTTCATTATAAATTACATGTCTAACTCTGACATTTTTCTTTTCTGGCAAATCTTACTCTGAATTTGAATATATATATATATATATATATATATATATATATATATATATGCCTGCATATTTAAATTAATGATTGATGATAGGTTTTTTTTTACTTATACTTTCCTACTAAAGAAAATATTTCATATAGACCTCACTTAAACTAAGCTATATAAAATTATTGAATGATTATTATTTTACTAAATATTCTGTATCTTGTGTGGTAATAACTGAAGTTGTGAATGTTAAATTGTGTGTGAATGGATTATTGGTAATAAGATCTAATTCAGAAATGAGAGGAGTATTAACTACAAAGAATTGACAGTACTAAAATGCTATTAAATTTTTTTTGTTATAATTCATGAATTTCCTACCTGATTTCAAGATATATGAGCAATATATGTTCTTTGTTGCTTTATAAATTAACAAGTTAGCTTAACTTAAACAGCATATTAAAAAGAAAACTATTAATAAACTTTTTACCTCTTTGCTTCAATATGAGATATGATTTATTGCATCAATTTATACTGATTTTCTATATTCTGAACATGCACTGAGAAAATGACAAATGAAAAGCTTCAAAACGTCCCTTCACATTAATATTAGTTACTTTCCCACTTCTGGGACAAAATCCCAAGCACCTATGGCTTAAAGGAGAATACATTTTTTTTTTCACTGTTTTGCATTACTTTATTTTTCTCCAATACACATTACTTTTTTTCTTATTCTTTTTTAACAGTTGACACATTGTATATTGTTCTCACAATTGTCATACAGAGCACAGTATGTGGTCATGACCCACCTTCCTATTGATGTTGCTAAGGAAAGAAAAAAAAATTCTTCTCTTTGAATTAAGAGGAAGCAGATGTATGCACAGTCCAATGTTCCACAATTGCAGTGGGCCACCAGTGAAACTTGCAGTGTTGGAAGCTATTGATCCTAGTCTCCTACAGCTCATCTCACCAATCTAGCTCTGTGTTTCATGCCTTGTAATTAAGCGTTTTTGCTGGGGGATCAAAGGCAAGTCAAAGCAAGATCTGTCTAACAAAACATTCATTTTTTTGTATCTTCCAAGGTCAAATTCTGTCAGGATTAACTTTGGAACCATATACAGTGCTTTGTAGAACTGTTGTCAGTGTCAGCCTTTGGGATGAGTCACGGCCATTGCTTGGCCAGTTTGCTTTCTGTGAAAGCCTTGAGAGAATTTTTTTCTCTGGGTGACTCTCAGACAGACTATAGTTCATTTATCCCTTTCCTCTGAGGTCCTATAATCTCCTTGGCCAAAAAATTTGAGACACCTCTGAGTTATAAGATATTACAACACAGGTTCTCCTATATCCTGAGTCCCTACTGACCCTGAAGGGCTAGGGCCAAAGTATTGGCTATCCTCATAGCCATTCTTTTTCTCCAATTTTTGGTCTGTTAACTTACATTCTCAACCCTCCAGCAGAAAAGCTTTGTGGTATTATTACTCTATAACGTAGGTAATTGAGCTTATCATCACTGACTTTCTGAATATCAAATATCTTTGACTTAGCTTTGAATTGATATTTTCTGACAATCATTGATATTTTAATGATACTCCATAGAATGTGATATAAGCAGTTACACAATTTTTACACAGATATTTGGAAATTCAAGGAAACACAAAATGTAGCCTGTCAAGCCTATGGTATTTGGCCCAGTCTCTTACTTTCAACTAATACTCTTGAGAGAGAGAGTATAACAGTAACTGAGTTTACACTGGGAGCAGTACACATCAAAAAGTCGAGAGTGACATGAATTCCAAGCATAGTTTTGAGAATAGATTTATTTTGACTCATAACTGTAGAGCTTTCAGTCTGTGGTTGGCTCCAAGACAAAAATGCATTGCAGAAGGGTATGATGGAGGACAGCTTAACAAACAGTGGCACTTAGCAGGCACGGATGAAAGACATGAACTAAGAATAAGTCCTTGCAAGACCAGCCAAATAGCTCAGCGAATTAAGGCACCTGCAAGCAGGCGCAGGGACCAGCAGTTCAGCCCTCAGCCCTGCAGTACCTGCCCCACCCCCGGTGTGCACGGAGACAGTGATGAGACAGGGCATGGCAGTGTGTGCCCGCCATCTCACCTCTTAGGAGGCTGTAAACAGACAGATCACTACTAGTACGATCTAGTAGTGAGACCCTGAACACCCTGTAGGCCCTTGCCAAAAAAATAAACACACACACACACACACACACACACACACACACACACAAAGAACAATTCCTTGCAGATCACTCTTTCAGCAATCTACCTCTTTGAAAAAGATCCCAACATGTAATAGCACACTCAGCTACGAACACATCAATAAATCCATCCACTGCTGGTCATAGTAGCTCTATGATCCAGTTACTAGCTGAAAGTTCCACCTCTGAGCAAATGAGTGACTTTTAGGGGTACCTAAATCTCTGCATAGTGTTCTACTCCAGGAAACTAAAAGTCCATTTAATTACAAAAAATGCCCTTGCTCCATTTCTAAGAATCACTGACTTAAGAGTTTCAGCACGGCTAAAGGGATCAATTCCAAAGCTTGCTCTGACAGACAATACAAAGTTTCACCCTTGAGCCCTTATAATAATCAAACAGCAAGTTAAATATTTCTAACACACAGTGATGTAGACTAAGTATTCCCATTCTAATGGGGGGGAAATAAGGTAATGAAAAGGAATTAGACCAAGGAAAGATCAAGACCCAGTAGAGCAAACACTACACCCTTTAGCATCTCGACTACTGTCTGGGCGAGTTCATGGTCAGCTTTGGTCCCTCCATGCCTTTGGGGACTCTGCCAGCTTCACACCAAAGGCCTGTTTCATTGGGTCCTCACTCCTGAGATTTCCTGTCAGACCTTCAAGATTTTATGACTGTTTGTTTTATGTATTGTTTTTGCTTCATTTCTAAGTTCCTGAAGTCCATAGTACAACTTCAGGTTCCCTCTCAGAACTTCAGCTATCATTATCTCGGGAGCTTTTTGCCTAAATTCCAGGTCTTCCTTTGAAATATCAATGACAGACTCCATAATCTCCAACTCTTGCATTCTATATGCATGAAAAAGCAGCACCAGTTAGGTGATATCCTCCTTTCTAATGGAGGAGGAGCCTTGGCTATGCAAACCCTGGCTGTTTTGCTGAATTTTGTAATGCTGTTCTCTGGTCTCTGGGTGAACCTAAATGAGCAGTGAAGCCCATTCTCAGTGTAAAATTTTCAAAAAAAGTTTACCCTTTTGTTCCTTTAAGATTATGATGGATGGGGCCTGGTGGGATGGCTCAGTGGTCTAAAGTGCCTGCATGGGAAGGCTTGGGCAGCTTCAGGGACCGCGGTTCGATCCCCGGCACCACATGCTGCCCCAGCCCTACCCTCGGGGCGGCTGAGACAGCCATAAAAATGAGTGAATAAACAAACAAAGGTTCTGAAACAATAAATAAATAAATAAATAAATAAATAAATAAATAAATAAAAAAGATTATGATGGATGGTCGGGGTCTTACCAATTCTTGTGAGGCCTTCAGTGTGTCTTTCCTTAATGTCCTAGTACCAAGAACTTGACCTTTTGTAGTGGCATAAATGTTTCATCAAACATATACTTTGTCTCCAGCCTTACATGCACTTCCCTTCTGGATAACCTAAAAAATTCACATCATTCTGTTCTGTTTTTGCCCCCAATTCTCATTATGAATCTGTCTTAAAGTAGCCATAAGGACCCACGCCACAGTCTGAATATCAGGCTACTTAGAAATTTCTCTCAGTAGAATAAACAATCTGGAGCATGTAAATTCAGCTCCCCACAAAATTTTAAGGTGCAAAAATTTAGGAGAAACGGCTTACATAGTATAACATACATGGTTCTAATCTATACTCCACTCTAGCCCTTATTCTCATCAAAAATTTCCCGAGCATTCTGCTCTTTGCATTCCTGTGACCATTTTTGTCTTCTGAGCTCTCCTTCAATCTTCCCTGTAAGTCCTGCTTATACCTCTAGGGGCTTTCTCCAGTTTATTTCTTGGAACATTTCCAAATTCTTCTCTCTTATTATTTCCAAATGTTCCTGACTGACTTATCTAGCTACTCTCCAGTAGTACCCCTGCAACCTTTACTAATCACATTTTTACAATGACAAAAAAAAAAAAAAAAAATCCAACGCCCTTAATTTAGAGGATGAGAGGGTCACTCTGGCTTATAGTTTCAGAGGATTTAGTTTAAGCTTGCCTGGCTTCCCTGCGGAGATGACACGGTAGAAGGGTGTGGTAGAAGAAAAGTTCTCAACCCACTGCATCCAGCAGCAGAGGGAGAAGAGGGGAGCCAAGAGCAAGAACATGACCTTCGATATCATGTGAAGACTCGTGACTTCCACACACAGTCTTGCTTATACCACATGCTCAGCTAGTAACTGATCAATGGACTGATCTACCTCTGAGTGTTATTCCCTTGTAATCTCATTACCTTACAAAAACCTCACAGAGTTTGGGTGAATATTAAGTCTAAACCATAACAGATATCCTTATCAAAATTGTTTTTACTCAAAATCATAAGTAATTCAGAAAAGATTATGTGACTCTTTGAATCAATTCAGTACTTCTGCTCATTTTGTTTTTCAAAGTAGATTTATTTTTATTATCTTTAGATTTACTAAGTTATCTAATAAATGTCATATGTTCTCATATTATTTTAGAATGATTAAAATTCCATTAAATTTTACAATATAAATATAGCATTCAGGGCTTGGCAGGATGGTTCAGTGGTCTAAAACGCCTGCTTGGGAAGGCTTGGGCAGCTGCAGGGACCACGGTTCAATCCCCAGCACCACATGCTGCGCCAGCCCTGCCCTCGGGGTGGGCTGAGCTGGCCATAAAAATAAATAAATCAACAAACAAAAGTTCTGAAACAAGAAAAAAAATAAAGTAAAAAATAAAAAATTCTAATATATATATATATATGTATATATATATATATATATATATATATATATATCATTCATAAAAAGAGCTAAATGAATTTGAAGTAATTCATTATGAGTTCTGTTTTTTGTTTTGTTTTTTCCAGTACCAGGAATTGATCTTGGGACCCCGTGCTTCCCAGTTAAGCGCTTATTTTACTGAACCATCTCCTTAGCCCAGTTCATTATAAGTAGTAAAGTGCCGGGGTATTCTGAAGGTAGTACGTACTTGACATAGTAGTTAATATCTCACATTTTACATACTTGCCTTCTAGATATTGCCATCAAACTGTATGATTACTACCATAAATTTAGTTATTATTTTTTATGTATGTGGTACAGGGTCTCACTATGCAGCTCAGGTTCATAGTGATCCTCCTGTTTTCAGCCTCCCCAGTGCTGGGATTCTATGCATGAACCACACTCTTGGTGTCAATGGCCAGATTAGGCCCCTGGCCCCATAACCGTGCCCCCCACCTACCCTCTGAGCCAGGCTGGCACAGTATGTGGTACTAGGGGACAAAGCCATGTCCCTGCACTTGCCTAAGCAGGTACTTAGTCTGCTGAGCTATCTCACTGGCTATTATTATTATTATTATTATTTGGGATATTTTGATATCAAGGATCAAACTTAGGACCTTATACTTACCATGCAGGTGTCTATGCCATTGAGTTATCTCTCCAGGGCCCAAACTATGTTCTTTTTAAATGTTATTTTTTATAAAAAATCCTCATTTTTAGTGTCTTGATACATTTGATAAATATAGAAATTAATTATAATGATTCCCATACAAATTATTATTTTTCAATTAGTTTTATCTCTTCAGATTTAAAACCAATGCTCATGTTACAAGCAATCTCTACTTTATTAGCTACTGCATAATGATTCTTTGAATACATTTTTAAATAGATAAATAAAAACATAAGGAAGTTTAAATGAATGAATCAATACTCATAATGAGCAAATACAAAAGCAAAGGTACAACCTTTATTTTTTTTTTTAAAATGAAGGTAAGCACTACTTCATAGCTAATGCATTATTCATTGAAAAGCATGATTATGTAATTATCACATTTATTTGATTATCTTTCATTTTTGCTAGTGTTTTTCGTTTTCGTTTAGTTGTTGTTTTTGTTTTTTGTTTTAAGAATTTGAATCAGCTTCCATAGTGTATAAAGCACTTCTGTTAAGAATTGTTTTCAGGGACTGCCAAGAAGAAAAGCACTTTAAGGGAACAGAAGAATTGCTATTATCAGGCACCTGTGATGAGCCAATCACTGGAGATAAACACTGAATTTATGTCTGTTCATCTTGGCAGCCAAAGGAAAAAGGAAAAATGTGAGGCTCCCAAGGCTACCTACAGACACAAACGTTTTCTTGGCTTAACACTGAATGGAGACGTTAACATTTTTTTTTTTTTTTATATTAGGGACATTGAAGAACATAGTGCACAATGTCTCCACACAATTTTATGAAACACTGATGTTGTTTAGCTACAAAAGCCACAGTTTTAACATTAACCATAATTCAGTGAAGGCCTTGCTGTGTGTCCCTAAGATAATGCAGTCCAAGTACGCTGCTTCCTATAAGCCTGACATAAAAGCACATAAAGTTTAGAAAAATTAAGCTGTCCCAAAGATAACCTCTCTCAAATGTCCTATGTCTCAGATGAACCTTTAACAAAAACTGCCCTAATGTTAATTTAGAGGTTTTGAAACATAATATTTGTTTTGTTAATTACAAGTGAGCCCCATTCTCTGGTTTGTTGATTTATTGCCAAAAACTTGTAAAAGGTACTATGTGTGTGTACATAAGAAAGAGCTTCACATAAAATATGTAGACTTGGAACCAGTGAGATAACTCAGTGGACTAAAGCACCTGCTTAGGCAAGATTAGGCAAGGTCAAGGACTGTGGTTTGATCTCTGGCACCGCATGCCACACCAGTTTTCCTCCGCCAGCAAGGATACCTGAACCAGGCAGACTCCAGGTATAGTGGTGCACACCTATTACCCCAGTGCTGGGGAGGCAGAGCGCAGGAGGATCACCACAAGTCTGAGCTGTGTAAGGAGGTCCTGCAACAATCAAATGCATTTTTAAAAAATGTAGAGTCAAATACCATGTATTAGACAAAATAAGCACCTTTGAAACTGATTCCAAATGGAAAATGTTAAGATAAAAATACCTGAATTTGTTCATTATTGTAATTGTCTCCAAAAGTTTTGTAGCTATATTCTACTCATGCATTTATAAGCGGAATTTCATTACAACGAAGTAGATTTTCCTACTTTTCCACCCTGTCCTACAGTAATAATTGGAGACAATTTATGGTAAGTCAATATAGTAAATGGTCTTTAATCCGTGGTTATTTCCATTTCATTGCTACACATTATTTACCAATCAACAGTAATTTTATTTATTTTTTATTTATTTTATGGCTGGCTCAGCCTGCCCTGGAGGTGGGGCTGGTGCAGCATGGGGTTCCAGGGATCCAACTGCGGTCCCTCCGGTTGCCTAAGCTTGCCTAACCAGGTGTTTTAGAATGCTGAGCGATCTCACCGGCCCAAACAACAGTAATTTTACTTTCATAGAATTGATTCTAAGCTTATTTTTTAAAACAATAGTTACTGAAAAGTTATACTAGAGAAACTTTACTTCTCCCTTTGGAAATACAAAAGGATCCTAGTAATGCATTTAAGAAAAGCATTCAAAAATGTTTTACAATAATTTTATTTAAAATACATTTGAATACATTCAAGATTAGTCAAGTTAACACAGCAGAAAATATTGCAGGGAAAGAGTAAATAAGATAAGCATGTTCTATACTTTATGGGAATAAAAATCTTATAAGGAAAATTGATACTAAATAATTTAACAAGTGAAATATACATTAAGAATTAAGAAATTTAAATATCAAAATATAGCATAAATGTATAGCAATATGATCTGGGCTACATAAGTATATAATAATTGAATGAGGTATTTTTACTGTGAGATTTAAAATGAGCATATGAAGATTCCACAAGGACAAGAAATATGAACGATATATATTTGAAGGAACACACGGTGCATGTTAGTTGAGAAAGCTATAGTGAATAATTGTGATGTAGATCTGATATATCTCCCATGTGCCCATATTTTTAGAGCTGCAGCTTCTAAATGGCAATTGTATCACATTACATGCGACATTCCCTCAACAGTGGGTTAGCACATTGATGATATTATAATTCCATGGCATCCCTGGGATCTACTTGAAGGGAATGTATCATGGAAATGTGGTCTTACAGATTACAGCTGGTCCTTTGTCCCTGACTGTGTCCCTTTCTTCTTCCTGATGGTCAGATACTGAGCAACTATTTTGCTCCATGCCCCTCCATTCTGAAGCTTCTGCTTCATACCCAGCTGAGCATGAATGGAAACCTCTGAGATGGTTCTGCAAATAAACCTTTCATTACTCCGTTGTATTGGCCGGGTATTTGGCCCAAGCCAAGAAATACTGAATAAAACACTGATGCTTAGCAATTGTTGGATAAGGCAAGTGCTGAGGTTTCACTATGTGACAACTTCAAATTGTTTCCATGTACCCTACTATTTCAAGAGAATAATATCTGAGCATAATATTCTCCAATTCCCTACAGATAAGCTCTGGATCAAATTTACCACTGAATAGCAATTCTATAAGTTTTGAAGGTGAATGAAAAATAGAGTCCATAATTACTTTTTACTCTAGAGAACACATGATGTTGTCAGAGATAAGATTTCCCAGTGAGCCAGTGAGCTAGTGGAATTTGCATTCCTGCAGTCCTTTAGATTTGGAATAGTAACTGTGAACATTCACAGCACTGCCGTGCTCTTTTTAGCTTTCTGATTACCCCAAGCCTAGTATAATTTTGCAGTTTATAACTTTTTTGATCTTTAATTCCATAGAATTATTTTACTAGTTTCCTAATTAAAACTATTTTTTTTTTGTTTTACTAAATGAACGATGATTAGTGTTTAGTTTAAGAATGGACACTGAGCCAGATCAAGATGGAAACTGAGTGAGACACTGGAGACATTGCTCCTCCATTGGCATCCCACGATGGAGCCCCAGTCAGGCACCAAAGTACCTTCATGCAAGTTAAGGAATCAAGCGGAGTGGTCACTGTGGCTGCTTATGGTATTAGAAAAAGAAAAGACAATGAACAGGGCAAGAAAGAAAGGGTTTCCTGTGTCATCATTCTTCTAATTACAGTCCGTGAGCATGGAGATCTAAAAGTAAACCCTTCTTAGAAGGGAGAGGGAATTATGTCCAGGCCTGAGACATGCAGTTAAATATCAGGCATATCACAGTGAATCTCTACCAGAATCCCACCATTCCTGAACCGCTAACGCTTATCCAACACTTGTATATTTTGACACTGGTACTGTGTTCTCTAATATGGTAGTTAAACTTAATGGTCACCTTGATAGACTTGGGAGCAATTTAAAAGAATACTGAAGAGTTCTGTGTGAGTCATGGAGCGCTGGTGGTACGTAGTTCCTGGTCCCAGTCTCTCCAGCTATTCCTCTGTTCTGTTTATTTATTTATTTATTTATTTAGTCTCAAGTCCCTTTGTGGCCTTTGGGCTGTGAGGTTCCCACCTGGAGGTCAGTTAGCTGACCATGGATAGAATTTTCTGAAGCCAATAATGAAATAAATATTACCTTCTTTAAATTGTAAAGTAAGTTTGTTACTATTTTTTCTAGCAACAAGAAAGCTCACTGATACAGCCAGGTAGTAAAGAAAGTACTTTTACCACCATGACTTCAATAGTGATGGCAGGTAGAACCAGGACTCCACTTATTCATGAGTGGGCACAAAACTAGCACAGGACTTGGTTTTGAAGGCAAAGTAAGACCCACTACTATGAGACTTAACACCAAGTAGAAGCCAAAGTCCACCCATCTACAGATTCAGATATTCCAAATGAAACATCAGACCTCACCTGCCCTCAAGGGGGCAGATATTGTTCTAAATCATTGCCGGTCTTGGAGGAGGCCTGGGAAATATCACCACACTCCTGAGAATGTTGACACACCTACAGCTGTGAAACTAAGGTGCACTACAGCCTAATGGTAGCAACATGTAATAAAATTTATATCACATAAAATCAAATTAAAATTAGTAAGATGCAATAAAAAGGCTAAAAGGATCACCATATAATGATCAACAGAGCGAAAAGAAATAACAATTGTAACTATGTAGGTATGCAGCATGAGAGCACACATCATAAATAAGTATTAATAGACCTGCAAGGAGATAGATTATAATACAATAAAGAGTGAACATTTGATTCCTATCTTTCAGAAGTGGGTATAGCTTCCAGAAGAAAAGTTCAACAAAGAAAAATTAGATTATGTTGAAATTTAGATCAAAGAAATTTCCAACATACGTCTACAGAATACATATTTTTCTCAGCATATGGAAGAACTTTTGTCTCTGTTATTTTTCTGTCGTTGCTTGGACAAAAAACTGACACCCAAGGAAGGAAAGGTTTATTTAGCTTACAGTCTGTGGAGGACTCAGTCTTATAATTAGCTGGTTCTAAGGCAAAGTAGCACATGGTAGAGGGCAGCAGTTTATGGTGGCAGAAAACAGCAAAAATAGAAAGGGTGGAGCAGCATAGAGCAAGTGTCTCGCCCTTCTTTATGTAGCATTCAGACTGTGCTCCCTAGCACAAGTATAGCACTTACACCCCTCAACCCAGCAAAACTCACACCCATAATGCCAACATTGCACCATGAATTAATCATGAACTCTTGAAGCCCACTGCTCCACAGCTGCATGGGGCTTTGATGGGACAACTAGAGAAAAACTGTAACAACTTTTAATGTTGTTCCTATAATATGCTATCAAACATGTCATAACAAACTTATTTAACGATGAGATCACATGGAGTATCTTTCCTGAACACAATGCAAAAAACATAAAAATCAATGATAGAATCAACTTTGAAACTATGAAAGTGCATGAATAGTTAGGAAATCACTTTGGAAAAAGTTATGCAACAGGAAAGAAATGAAGTAGAATTTTTTAATTACTCCAAACAAATAATAGAGAACCCACCAGTTACAGGATAAAACAAAAATAATACTAACAGAGACCTCTATAAGCCATTTGTTGTGAAATGAAAAGAAAATTTCACATAAATGAGCTATCATAGTATCTTAGAAACTAAAAAATAATAAGCCAAATTGAAAATTAGGACAAGAAAAGAAATAAGAGGAGAGTATATATAAGTGGTGAGACCCTGTAGACCCTGTACTAAATCCAGAAATAAACAGTGGCACATATTAAATGGTTTTGTTTAGACTGGAAAAGATACAATTTAAGATCCTTTCACAGGTATTTTTGGTGGCTCTCTCTGACTTCTGAGAGCAAGCATTTTCTGAGAGATTAGGCTGATCCTCAATAACACCAAACAACTGTATTATGTTGAATATGGGAAAACTTTACTTCATTACAATGTGACAAAGAATTTAATCATTATAAGCATCTGCTAATTAAGTATGTTTGCTTAAATAATAGCAGACTCATAGGATTTGCAAAGTTCCAACTGGAGCTGGATGATGAAAAACAAGAATTGTTATGAAGAGCTATACGACAGTGAAAAAGATATATATTATTAAATATTAATATAATATTACATTATATAATATATTAAATATTAAATATATTTTCATTTCATATATTGTATGCAACATATGATACCTTTTAGTCCTCCCAAAATATATATTCTCTTACTTTTAGTCCAGAAGGATCACATGTCACTTAAACCTGTTCTCAGTGATGTAAACAATATATTCAACATAGAAATTTATGTATTTCTTTTTATGTTCCATAACTTGCTTATCTCCATGCTGCAAAGATAAATTAATATTAGAAAAATACTATCATTATAATTTCTCATATATTTAAATCTAATTTATGTATTAATGATAACATTATACATCAAATTACTAAAATAATAAGCATAGCTTTAACATTATGTAAAATTTAATTAATATTCAAGCAAAATGGCTAGAAAATCAGAAAGTAAATGTTGCCTTCTCACTTATGAGGTAGAACAGCTTGTAGTGTCTTTCCTTATTACTAGAATGAATGATAATATGATTTCATTTATAGTTCTTTTGATTTTGTTTTACCCTGGCTTTAATCAGAAAGCAATATAAAAGAATATAGGTGAGATTAACAATACACAGTACAGGCAGATGAAAACCAAATATCCCCATATCTCTTGTCACATAGACCTTGTATTAAAGGGCTACTTGTCTACTTTGTTGGAGACTCAGAAAATAAACCCTTTGCTTTGTACCTGGTAGTCCACCTCCTACCACTGTAATCTGATATTGGAGACTATGTCTTACATGATGAAAAGTGATTTATGTGGTTCATGGCTCTGGGTACTGGCACATCTGAGCTCAAAGGGCCAGCATCTGATGGAGGTCATTTTGCTGCCTCGTCCAACACAGGACCAGAAGAGGGAGAGGCCCATGTTGGCCCATCTCGTCCTTCCTAACAAGCCCTCCATGGTAAGCAACATTCTACCAGCTGGTAGAAATGGAATCTGTCACCACACACCACCGCCCAGCTCCCTCCTACAGAAGATTCCATTTCCAGCACATACTGTTGGACTGACGCCCACACAAACCACAGTGACACCATCTAGTCTGTGG
This sequence comes from Myocastor coypus, assembly GCA_004027025.1. Taxonomy (NCBI): domain Eukaryota; kingdom Metazoa; phylum Chordata; class Mammalia; order Rodentia; family Myocastoridae; genus Myocastor; species Myocastor coypus. Next base: position 19,329 of record PVJA010010645.1, on the reverse strand, counting down.
CTGATGGTCCATAGCTCCTCTCACCAAGAAACATTTGTGGCTTTGGTGTTACAGGGAGAGACACTTGGTCAAAACGTGATAAAGGAAGCTTGTGAAAATTTTCTAGATATTGAGCCAGGCGTGGTGGCTCACGCCTGTAATCCCAGCACGTGGGAGGCTGAGACAGGAGGATGGATGTGAGTTTGAGACCCTCCTGGGCTACCAAAGGGAGCTCAAGGCCAGCCTGAACTACATAGTGAGACCCTGTCTCAAAAAGACAAAAAAAAATTTTTTTCTAGATACTTAATGCAAAGATTAAAATGTTCTCATTAAATTTAAGAATAGGGCAGGAACACTTGTATCACTGCTAGGTATTTACAATTGTACTTAAATATAAGTTAGTACTGTATGAAAGAAAAAAGAAGAGATATAAAGAATGAGAAGCATGAGCCTTGGGGTAGTACAGTACTATAAATTGCAGGACTGGCACAGGTGAGACTAAGGCAGGAAAATAGCCTTGGTTTTGAGACCAGCCTGAGCTACTTAGGGAGACTTTATGTTATTAAAAAAAAAAAAAGAAAGAAAAGCAAAAATCTATTTGAAGATGTAATTTACATATGAGATCAAAGAAAAACAATATATTTGAAATTAAAATACTTAGAAAATTATCAGATAGAAAGTTAAGATTAAAAATGGCTGTAGCACTTCTTTGCAGCAGCAATAACAACTCTGCCTTAAGGTCCTGATAGAAGCAGAGATGTGAAATGTTTTTGAAATATTGTATGTTGTTAGGTTATTATTGCTAGATAACCATCTGCTGCAACTTACTGGGTTCAAACAACATGTTTTATCCTGTGTGGCGAAACACAAAGGAGGCCATTGCAGCTGAAACAAAATGAGCCAGCTGGAGAGTTGTGGCCAATGAGAACAAAGTTGGCCTCATAGCCATGGGTCAGGTCATGCCGGGCCTTTCCATGTATCATAAGACAAAACCGAAACAAAAATGGATCAACTCAAGGACCAAGCTAGCTATTAATAGTGAAAAGGATACAATAAGCATGGAATATTCATAGGCTATGATCACAAAAGTAATTAAATATTGATCAGGATATGTAGATAAATCATCATATCATAAAAGAGCTGAAAAAGCAATTGATGAATGATGCTTTCTGTGTACTAGGGCACGAGTAAAATTCTAACACAACACTAAGCATGACATACTTCTGAAATTTGTGTTAGCAGCTTGGTGGCCTATTCCTGGTCCAAGTTAGAAATGACATTGCCAGGAATATTTTATATCAATTATTCTTCTATCTAAAAATAAATTTTAGAGGAAAATATCAAATATTTTATATTGATCAGCGTGAAGTGTATTCCCTCATTGTTTGAGTTTTTGCATAATTATATATTTGTACATCACTATACATGCAAGAACGTATGAATAAATGGACAGCAGGTCCATTTTCAAGGCAAATTGCAAAGCTCGAGGTTGTTTGCCCTCTCAACACTTAGTCACAGGGGAGCATGGTGCAGTGACAGTGGGGGCTGGAATCCAAAGTAAAGCCAACTCTCTATTCTACTGATTGGACGAAATCTGTACCCCGGATCTAGATATTGATTATTCATCTATGGTCCCCCATGTAGACTGGAATCACATTGTCTGTGGCATATGCGCATGTGCATACATGCTCATGGCCTTTGATCTCCGAGTGCTTTCGGTGAGTTTCTATACTTCACCACCAAGCTATCCAAGACGCACGGCTCCTACATGAACTTCGGCCAGTCCTCACTTGAAAGGCTCACTCACACCTTTAAGCTGCCTCTGTAAATTAACCTCTGAGAAAATTCTTATCTCCTAATGATTGAATATACTGTCAATCACAGGAACAAGATCATAGTTGCAAGACATTCAAGGGTGTCATTGTTACTGTTTTTATGTATTTGTTAAGATCCTTAAAAGCTCTGATGCAGGGTGGCAGCACAACTCTGTAGTAACTGCAGTTTGGGAAGCTGTGACAGGGCATCACAGGCACGAGCCGGTCCTCAATATCTTGGCAAGACACTGCCGCCTAATCGGTCATGTGATCAATCACTGGCTGAGAATGCAGCTAATTGTAGGACCCTAGGGCTCAATCACCACCACTAGAAAAGTACATTTAAAAAAGGAGCAATCCAAAACATAAGAGAATTCTGGTAAGTGTCAGCTGTTTGGCTACTGTCAGCATCTTTCCCAGGAGTATGTCTCAATTGTTTTTTAGTAGATAGGGAAATAATATACAGCAACTAGCAACTGCCATAATAGTTGTTTCCGAATTATGATCTTAAATAAAGACATTTAGCTTTTAAAAAGTTTTTAATACAACTGGAAAGTTTACACAATGTAGCAATGTCAGTGATCTCTAGAGAATTAATATTACTAAACAAAAATTATTAGCTCAGTTTATGAAAGGTCAGTAACTCAAGTACCCTAAAGATATAGGAATAAGTAGAACAGAAAATTAGGTGAAGGGGGACTTGTAAGGCTTACCACAGTGGTTCTGGTGGCAGTTAAAAAATATTCTTGAAACGTTGGCATTAAATAAAAAAGCATAAATCATTATTATGTGTGAAAGTACATAACTTTTGATTATGCAGATCTAGGTGATTTTTTTTAAATGTATTTTAGTATAGAGTCTACAGGGTCTCACTACGTAGACTGGACTCTTAGTGATCCTCCTGTGTAAAGCCTCCCGAGGGCTGGGATTACAGGCACATGCCACCATGCCCAGTCTCAGCCACCCTCTCAGAGTGCACCAGGGACAGGGCCGGCACCACACCCTGGGATCGAACACTAGTCCCTGCATCTTCCTAAGCAGGTGCTTTAATACACTGAGCTATCTGGCCAGACAGAGCAAAATCTTAGTAATCCTCCTATCTCAGCATCCCCAACACTGGGGTTATAGGTGTGCTCCACCATGCTCAGTTTCAAAGGTGGCTGACTCAGCATGGTGCCAACATAGCGTGAGGTACCCAGGGTTGAACCCAGGTCCTTCTTCTTGCCATGCAGGAGAGTAGAACACTGAGCTATCTCCCGGGTATGGGCTTCTTTTTTCAAATATGTAACATTTCTAATATCTTATCTATTATTGTTATACTAACTTTAAAATAAATTTTAAAAAATAATAAAGAAGGATATTGAAAAATTATGGTTTATTGGAAAGAAGAGTTACTGTTCAATTGTTTGGTCAGTCTTTCGTTCCTATTCTGGTAATCTGAGCAACAATTTTTATGGTAACAAGAAAAATCACTCATACAGTAACATGCAAGTCTTGCTGTCCAAATGTTAACAGAGTGCTTGCTCCCAGCTTAAATTTCCTAAGCCTAGATTTTATTACCTCCCTTCCTATCAGTGTTCTAATCTCCTAAGATTTGACCAGAGTCACCACTGGGTTCTGCTTGCTGCATACTAAGTTTTTTCTTACCCTTAAGTTCTACCCTTTCCAAACTCCTGCAGAAAACCCATTCTGAAGGCTTCCAACCCACAGGCATGGCAACACCTCTACTTCTCTAATACTCTAAGTCTTGAGTAGTCATCTTTCTACCTGTGGGGACACAATACCTGGTACCAGCAGCATAAAGGAGGAATTGTGTCATTTATCTCATTGTTGCAGGAGATTCAGTAGATCACTGACAGGCTCCAAGGCACAAAACTCGTGGCATGAGGACATGTCAGTGCTTTGAATACCGTGGATGAGAAGCTGAGTGGGATGACAGAGAGGAAGGCTCAAGGAAACATTCGTAGGAGCCAAAGCCATGTCCTTATGACCCTCCCAGGCATGTGCAGAGCCCGCTATACTCATCTTCTCGACATTTCTGCCACAGTCACAACTCTACACTAGGGGAAGAAAGTCCAAGACAAAAGTCACAGAAGAAGAACAAAGTATTCCTCCTTGTTCTGGCTCTCATTGTCTTTTTTGGGATATATGAGAAGGATGAAACTTCTTTGAACTTCCTGTTGTTCTTTGCTGCTTGTCTTTTAAGGAATTAACCATTTTTGTTTGTCAAGTTCTCTTTTCAACATGCAACTCAGCGCTTCCTCCCGGAGAACTTTTTTCACTTAAACTTGAACATTTATCATTTTTTCTTTGTTCTAACATCTTCGCGGGTGTCATCCATCAACAGGCTGGTTCTGCAGTCTCCACTCTCTACACATCAATCTCTACATTCATTTCTACAAGATTCAATTTTCCTTTCTTCTTGGTGATAATTCTGAAAGAAATCCTCAAGACTTGTTCTCTTTTCTGACTCCCATTCCTGACCTTGCCAGTGGTGCCTGTTCTTAATGGAATGTTTTTCCAATTTGTAATCCAGGTTTGACTTCTACTCTTTTTCTCAAAAAAAAAAAAAAAAAAAATCTGTGCACTCTATTTGTCTCTTTTCCTAGCTTTACTTTTTGTTTTCCATCTAAGTTTGTATGTAATTATCTCCTATCTACTAAAGATCCCGAGTGCATGAATTTTATTGAAAAGGCTACAATCTCTTAGTAACTCCTCAGTATATTCGCAAATATAAATTGCATTCATTAACAAACTTTTCAACACTTTGAATGGCGAATGACTTTGCATGATACAGAATTGCTTAGATTGCTTCAACCCATAGTCTCACTTGAAGTAGGAACACATATTCAGAAGTAGCACTTACCAGGGTCTGTGTTAGATTCACTACTGCTAATACTTCTAATACTTCCTAAGTATTAAGATTGAGAACCGAGTACTTGTGCAATTGATTCTAGACTTTAACTCAGTTGCATTGTCAAGCATGTACTTATAAGACTTGTCTTTCCGGAAATAAATTAGACTTGCTACATTTAAAAAAATACTCTGAATTATCTGAATCACCCTTCCATATTGCTTGCTTTTTTCTGAATAGAAATTCAACTCCAGAAAAATTCACTTTCATTGCTTTTTCAGGATTATTGCTTTTTTATTGCTATAATTGGAAGTCGGGAAAACACAAGATATATCAGCTTATCCCCAGCAATAGATTATGTTTATACTCACTGAAATCTTCCAAAGAATTTGGAAAAAATTAATAGGAAACTGGGCTGGCCGTAGCATTTTCCCACAAAAATTTTACATTGTCTAAATATAAAGATATGAGTTTTACTTTAACAATTGTCTTACATATTCCATATCAGGTATTCCCGACTGATGCTCATATTTCTTCAATATTTTAGTATATGTCTAAAGAAACAAGTGCCTCTTCAGCATTCTATTCATGTCTGTTGTAGTGAACATGACAAGTTGCCTCAGTTTGCATGGTTAATATCCATATCAACGGTGAGACAGACAAGCAGATATTGCTGGTTTTCCCTTAACAAATATAATATACCTGAAACAATTTTATTTTATGTTCCTTCTGTATACTAAATACTGTAGTACTACTCAGATTTATTCACCCTTGTAGAAGAATATCATTTCCTAAACACTTTATCTTGGTAATTAGAAGACACTCATTTTACCAACACTGTTATTATAAAATGTTTTAATATGGGGTAGGTTAACAAACTGTTTTCTAAGATCAACATCATCTTTCCTAACACAGATAGCTACAGGTATGCAAGGTAATATATAAATCTTAAGATTAGAGTTTTTGAACTTCAGAAACTCTCATTTACCTAGCCAAAGTCACAGCAACAGAAAATAAACCACAAAAATTTAATACTTAGACTTTGAAACTCCAAGATGGTTTTGTTTTTCGCATATAACATGCTACCTATTAAATGCCTTAAGTACATCTGTTAAATGTTCTGAAAATGTAATTTAAATACTTCTGCAGAAGTACTGTGTGAGAGAATTAGAGTAGTCATTTAAAAAATTTCCATGGTCGGGGCCCGGCGGGATGGCTCAGTGGTCTAAAGCACCTGCTTGGGAAAGCTTGGGCAGCTTCAGGGGCCACGGTTCGATCCCCGGCACCACATGCTGCGCCAGCCTGCCCTCAGGGCGGGCCGAGCCGGCCATAAAAATGAGTGAATAAACAAAGGTTCTGAAACAAGAAAAATAAATAAATAAAATTTAAAAAATAAATAAATAAAATAAAAATTTCCAGGGCTTTGTAAAATATATACTCCCTTAACTGGGTCAGTAGTTTGTGTTGTCTAGGAAATACACAGAAGTACAATGGACCTGATTTTATGTGTTTTGACTACCGATGCCTACATGAGCCTTTCTTTGCTATGACAAATATGACATGGAGGAGGAAAGATGATTTTTTTTTTTATTTGTTTCAAAGGTTCAGAGATTTCAGCCTGAGGTTACCTTTCACCTGTTGCCTCGGGCTTTGGTTGAAATAGTACATCACATTGAGCATTAGAGGTAAAGAAAGCTCATTATTTCAAGAGCACCAAAAAGCAAAGGCAGAGGAAGGAGAAGGAGCTAGACTCTCATAGCTCCCTCCATGGCAGGGCCTCAATCTTCTAATTTCCTTCATCCAGGACCCACAGCCTCCACCCCCTTCCAACTGAGGCTCCAGATGCCAATGGAGGTTTCAACCCACAGGCTGTTGGAAGCCCATGGCTAAATACATATTTATCTCACATTTTAAACATGGTGAATTCATCCTCCAGCACCTGAAAGTGTATTGTTATTATTTTATTTTTTTAATCAGTACACATAATTTACAATCATCGTTAGGAGTGAATGGATATGTGCACTTAATGCAGCGTGATTCTGTTCTGTTAGCCCCCATTTCCCTCTGCTCCCACCTTCTTTCCTCTTTTTCCATATCTTTCTTTCTCATTTTTATTCCTGAAAGTTTTGTAAATTATCATGACATAGAAGCACAACCCTGGCTTGGTGAGAATATGTAACAATAATCATTACATACAAAAAAAAAAAAAAAAAAAAAAAAAAAGTTTGGGTCTTTAAAGTCCTAAGTATGTCAGTGTGCCTTTTAAGAAGCCCCTGTCTAACAGGATTTGGGCCATTTTCTGTGTCAGCCAATGGATTTCTTCGTAGTACTCTATTTCTGATATATGTTTGGACTCTGGACTGTACTTGATGGTAACTGACTGAATCTATGTGTACAAATCAGCAACAATATTTGTTCTGTGAAAGAAATGTTTATTTGGTACCTCTTCAATTTTTCCAAATAAATTATAATTCCATGTTTCACTCGTGGCCCAGTTTCCAAGTGCTTATCTTTATTTACTTATTTACTTTAATATCCACGTATTCAATACATATTTATTGAAACTGTATTCTGTTCCTAGCTATATTTGGGGCATTTAAGTTAGAATTGAAATGTCGCCTTTCCCCTTGGAAATGGAGCTTGCTACCAGAAACCAAGTTTATTCAGATACATAGAGAATAAATATAAAGTTGAAAAATTGATGTATGTGAGCTGCACTAAAAAGGAAAAGAATGTGATTATGTGCAAATATATGTACGAGGAACTTACCTAACTTGTAGAGATAAGGGAGTAAGTAAAAGAATTTGAATCCATATCTAAAGAAGTAAAATAATTTCACTAGGTAAAATGGCAATCTGGCCAGGATGACTGTTTCAGACCAAAACAGGAGCTGCTTAAAATTGCTCATCAAGAAAGAGGATGCATGAATACATAAATGACACTAATGTAATACTTTTGCCTTATGGCATCCATGTGTACTGTGCCCTCTGTCAGAATTCATCTTCCTTCAAATATCTTAGGTAAGTCATCACATATCTCACGTGCATAAAAATCTTATTCAACTATTGCTAAAAGTAAAAATTAGATACTTATATCAGCACAGTATTAGTTTATGTGCGATCAACCTTTTTCCCTTTATAATAAACAATGAGTAGGCTGTTTTCTACAAATAAAAGTAACCCTGGAGGGTTAACCGTGCAACTGAGAACCTCTACCAGTAAGCAAAGCAGAAAAAAATAAAATAAATAAAGCAAAATAAAGTAGCTAACACGATTTGTCACATCCAATGTGTCCAGAGACACCTAGGAACAAAGAACTTGGGTAGGGGCTGTCAGTATCACTCACACTGTAATTGTTCGTATGGACTGTTTGGTAGGCATTCCTAGTGGTGACTCCCTTTGAGTGCCTCAGTAGTCCTTACTGAGACTACAAGTTACCCACAGCTTTCACAGTGGAGGTCTTTGTGGTGATAATCCGTGTGGACTCCAGTGGCCTGCTCCACAGAGGACATCTGTAGTTTTCACTACTAAAGGTAAAACAACCACAACTGCCATGGATAGAGGTGCTACTCTGCCACATCCATGCAAGAAGATCTGCTGTGTTGCTGCTGAGGAGCAGTAACTGCCACTCCCCGAGGTCCAATCTCACCCTAAACCCTTGGGGTGCAGATTCCACATCTATGCCCTCACTTCCAATACACTTGGTGTCACTAAAGCATTTTAAAATAAAAATGTAAAAGTTAAAAGCATTTTGAAGACACAAAGACAAAGAAAACTGCTACCTACAAAGGAACTTTCATAAGGCTCTCATCGGATTTCCCAGCAGAAACTTTCCAGGCCAAGTAATGGTAGGATAATATATTCACAGTGCTGAAAGAAAAGAAGAGCAAGCGAGCAGTGCAATGCTTTGCCTGCCCTTTGGCAATAAAGGGTGAGTAAGAGTTTCTCTGATGATAACAGCTGAGAGAGTTCATCATTAGTATATCTTCCTTAAAAGACGTAATAGAGGGTTTCTCATACTGAAATCAAAAGACACAAAATAGAAAAATGAAAACTTAGCAATTAATTAATTAAGTTTTTGTTAAAAGAAAATCTAAAGACAAATTTGAAATTTTCAATACCTTAATAAGGGCAGGAAACACACATAGCTCATATGTGAAGGATAAAAAAGAAAAATGCTAAAAATAGCTATGAAAAACTATTTGTTAGTACATAAACGATATAAAAAGATACAAGTTATAACATTAAAGCAAACCATAAGGTGCGATTAAAAACTAAAAATTAAGACTACAGAACTGGAAAACCACAGTCTCTTATAAGTGGTATTGCAAAACCTATTTATCCCAGTGAAGATGGCTCTTGTGTGATAGCATTAATGCAAAGTAATAAGTTTAGAAAATATCACATATTTTAATGTAAGACCGCTAATATTAGAGTAAGTCATAGAGAAAATGTCACATGACATTATTCTTTTTCTTTTTGGCCGGACCAGTGTTTAAACCTATGACCTTGCACTTGCCAGGCAGGCACTTGTGCCACAGAGCTATCTCTCCGGCCCTTGACATTGTTCTTGGCAATGGTTAATTTTTGTAGAATACAAGAAATAAGTATAGCAACCAAAACAAAAAAGTCGGACTGTAGCAAATCAAAGTATTCCTGCTTGGCAAAGTGAACAGTCAGCAGAATATAAAGATAGCTATGAGGACATTTTTACAAGATAGCATTCTAATCAGAGATTGACAATTCACAGCACATGGAGGATTCATTCAACATAAGGACAAAAACCAAAAATGAAAAGCAATGCAAAGGGTGGCAAAATATCTAAATAGACTGTTTTTGCTGAAGTATATCAATAGTCAATGGACATATGAAAAGATGCTCCATATTAGCTATCATTGAAAGTCAAATCAAAATCCTGTGAGGCATAAACTCACTCATGTTAAATTGGATATTATTAAATGTCTAGGAATGTGAAATATAAAAGAAAAGGGATCTTCATTACACTGCTAAGGGAAAATTCACAGGTATAGTACAGAGAGTCCTCAAAAAAAAAGAAAACATAGAATGAACCTTGCACACAGTCCAAACATGCCATTTCACTCTTCATAGCCAATAGACACAAAATCACTACCTATAAGGCTATTTGTATTCTCATATTCATTGCAGCTTGATTCACAAAAGTCAAGATATCAAAATAATCTAAGTGTCCATTGAAATAATAGCTATTCTGATAAAGAATTTGTAAAGTCTATATGGTACAATGGAATATTATTCAGCTCAGCAGTTCTCAACCTGTGGGTTGCAACCCCAGCAGGGGCAACAACCAAAACACAGGGGTCACCTGAAGCCATCGGACAATACATATTAAAACCCATGCTATGCCATGGTGAAATGGTATTTATTGGAATTAGTAATAAATATTTCACAACGTATTATTGTTTGGTTTGAGGTCACCACAACATGAGGAACTGTATTGCAGGGACATGGCCTTAGAAAGGTTGAGAACCACTGCTTTACATAAAAATAAATCCTGCCTTTGCAAAAGGAGATGAGCTTGAATTATTACGGTGATCTAATAATTACTGAATAGCCACAAGCTAAAACAGTGAAGTTGGAACTCATGAAAAAAGAACATCGTTGAATTGGTACCAAGACACAGTAGGTGGTAAATATGAAGAGATTTTAGTTAATGGGTTCAAACTTACACTTATAATATGAAAAAGTTCTGCTAAACAAATATATATCATAATGCCTGTAGTTAATAAGGCATACTTGTAATATATGAAGATGGTAGATCTTGAGCAGGCTCGCCACACACTCATGAACACAATTATACACACACACACACACATACACATAATGTTAACAGTGTGAGGTGATGGTTAGGTTAATTAACTTGACTGTGTGATCATTTCACAGTGCATGTGCATATCAAAACATCAGGTACAACTTGAAAATGCACAGTTATCATTTCTCAATTATATTTCAGTAAAGCTCAGAGAAACAGAATGGAAATTCTGACATAGGTCACAGTGTTAATGAAACTTGAAAACATTATGCTAAATGAAATAAGCAATTTACAAAAGAACAAATATCAGAAACTACATTTGAAAATGAAAGCTCCAAAACAATAATAAAGGTGTTCCCCTAGTCTATCCATCACTACCTTTTGGTATTTTATTTTCCATTTAACATATTCTCTATTTATTTATGTGCCTACTACACATTTTATTAGCCTTCTTCACATGAAAAGTGTGTTGTATTCCTAGAATAATTATCTACCATAAGTGTTCAATAAATATTTTTGCATGGTCAGATGGATAAAATAACCTCTCAGTGTGCTTACCACATTCCAGTTGCTTCGTTATCTTCTTCAACATATGTTCTCCTATTTTATCCTCTCATAACTATGAAGTATGTAATCATTTTATTACATTAATTGAAGACTTGAGGATTCTGTAGATCAGTAGCTAGGTTCATTCAATTGCTAAACAGCCAAGACAGAATTTGGACTTAGCTGTATTTGACTTGGAAACCCAGACTCAAAAACTATATCTGACTGAATTTTATTATTTTTTAAATCAGAGGCAAGGGTCAACACAGTCCTCCACTATCAAAATCTTTGCAGAATTTTTTTCTCACATTTGGAGAAATTACAGGGTCAGCAGATCCAGAGAGTAATGGATAAGCCTCACCCTGGGAAACAGCCTTTGTAAGCACAGTATCTTCCTTTCCAACTAAGTGTGCATTTTAACTTTATATTTCATCAGTACTAAAAAAGAGTTACATTGTGGAGAACTTCGGTAAGTCAGATTTGTTCTTAAATTCAACTAAGTTAATCTTTTTTTTTTTTTTTTTTTTTTTTGTCTTTTTGAGACAAGGTCTCGCTATGCAGTTCAGGCTAGCCTTGAGCTCACTTTTGTAGCCCAGGCTGGTCTCGAACTCACACCGATCCTCCTGCCTCAGCCTCCCGAGTGCTGGGATTACAGGCGTGAGCCACCATGCCCGGCTAAGTTAATCTTATACAACTCTGACAAAATAAGGCAATGTAAAGCACGAAAGCGCACACACACAGTGATATTATGAATCAACTACTTGTACCTATATAATTACTTTAGAATGATGAGGTAAACACTCAAGCTACTTCTGCTATTTGTTCACATCTACAAATGTTCTTCAAGATCTGTTCTAACCTGTGAAAGTTCTTGGCTCCAGTGTTTGCAAATCGGGGATTGTCTTTTTTTTTTTTTAAGAATTTTTTTAAAGTTTATTTATTATTTTTATTCTTGTTTCAGAACCTTTGTTTGTTTATTTACTCATTTTTATGGCCGGCTCAGCCTGCCCCGAAGGCAGGGCTGGCGCAGCATGTGGTGCTGGGGATCGAACCGCAGTCCCTGAAGCCGCCCAAGCTTCCCCAAGCAGGCGCTTTAGACCACTGAGCCATCTCGCCGGGCCCCAAATGTACTCAAATGTACTCAAAATGTAAAGAATACAAAGGAAAGGAAAGAGAAGTTGGACAGGATGGATTTCTAGTTTTCCCCCTTATTTAGTTTCTGTTTCAAAGGAAAATAAACAAAAAATACCCAGGAAAACAAAAGTTAAAATTCCAAAGCAATATTATGGGAAGATAACAATAGTTAACACATTGTATATTTTATCTATAAATTAGTTGCTCAGAATATGAGATATCAGAACTTCATTGGTTAAATAATATTAGCACAAAGCTACCTTTTGAAGGAACTGGGAGGAATTAAAATAGTATAACTAACTAACTAACTAACTAACTATATATATATATATGTATATATATATATATATAGATATATATATATATATAGAGAGAAGATATATATATATATATATATATATATATTTTTTTTTTTTTTTTTTTTTTTTTTTTTTTTGTCTTTTTGAGACAGGGTCTCACTATGCAGTTCAGGCTGGCCTTGAGCTCACTTTTGTAGCCCAGGCAGGTCTTGAACTCACACGTATTCTCTTGCCTCAGCCTCCCAAGTGCTGGGATTATGGGCATGTGCCTCCATGCCCTGCTCAGTTTCTCTTTTCATTTGAAATTTCCTCCCATTTGACATTACTAATTGTACACTTTGGATTATAATTACTCTTGAATCATTCTTTCAGCCTCTTACGCTAGGGATACAATTTGAAATTTACATATTTGCATCTGGTTTATTTCATTTATGAATATGGTCTCAAGCTGCATCTATTTACAATAAAAATCTCCAGTTTATCCTTTTTTGCTTAAGTAATACTTTATTATATAAAAAGGTCATATCTTGTTTGGCCATTCCTCAGTTGAGTATTTAAGTTGTTTCTGATTTTAACGCTGGCAAATTGCATTGCTATAAACATGGGTGCACATATATCACTGTGGCACAATGTAGACATCATCCTAGCTTTTTTAGGGATCTCTGCACTGCTTTCCATAATAATTGTCCCAGTCTACAGCTACATCAACAGTGGAGAAGGGTTCATTTTTTCCCCACAGGGCTGCCAATATTTGTTATTGGTGGATTTCTTCAAATACCTATTCTTCCTGCTGGTGAGACAGAATCTCAGCTTTAATTTGCACAAGTGAGGTTTTACATTTTTCATGTGTTTATTTGTTATTTGTGTGTCTTCATCTGAAATGTATGTATTCATCTCTATACCCATTTTTGGAGTGGGTCTTTAAATTTGAGATGTCTAATATTTTGATGAAATATGTATTCTACCACCACTATACATGTGGAGATTCCTTATTAAGTGATTTTAACCTATCTCTTTGTAAGTTGCACATGACAAATCTCATCCTGTGTGAGTAATATAGAAAATCCAAAACATTCTTCTGTGCACCTGAATTAAACAAATCTTGACCTGGTCACATATACATGGAATAAAAGGAAAAAAAAAAGGAGTAATATTATGCCTGCCCAACTGCTTTCATATTTGATTCAGCAAAGGACATAGGATCTTGTTTATATCTTCCTTCATAGTCAGGTGGATATTTTGTCAAATGCTATTTTCCCGAAAGCATCTGGAAGTCATTCTATCGCTTTTTGTTATATTTTTTTGTCTGTCTTTGCATTCTTCATTCTTCTCTCTAAGCGAGCTGAACTATTGCACCAATATTTCAGCATTTTGCTGGTTCCTTTATGGCTTTCCTAGTTGTAAGGATGCCAGTACATCCTTTCCAGCATCTGAACGAGACCTGGACAACCTCCACAAACCCGGAGAGTCTCTCCTCGTTAGTAACACCGAGGCTGACTTGGCAAAAAGAAATCATTTCTTTCCCCTGAGCAGGGAGCAGGATATAGAATTCATGCCAGTTTTCAGGCTGTCTGGATATTTGAAACATTTTGTGTCCAGGAAACTATATATTCTGATACTTTTTAATTCATTTCTTTTACTTGAGTCAGTTCACTTTCTATATTTCATGTTTCCCACTTTTCCACATGAAAATTCCCCCATGCAATACACAGTTCATGTTGGAGATGTTTCTCACTACCTTTAATTACCCTTCTAAGTAGCTAAATTTCCTGTTACTGGAAGTAAAGTTCTCTTCCCAAGCTATAGTAATAATCAAAATTGACAATTACAAAGCAATAAAATTACTTTTATATAAAATTTATAAGCTACCTGTTTCACCGTTCATCAGTTGATTCATGTTAACTTTTTTGACCATTCACCATCTTAAATTATAACTACATTGGGAGGAAAATACTGAGGCAAGGTGGTAAGGAAACAGCAAAAGGAAAATGTTTTTTTTTACCGAACATTCCCCGAAAGCCACCTTCCTATGTTTCTATCTAAAATATCCTTTCTTTCTGCCTCTCTTTTATTTCTAAATTGTTATGATAGAATTAGTATAGCAAATAATCTGCTGTTTCATAAAGCAATCTTTCTACTGAAAAGTAGAAATTTGTTTACAGCTAGCTCCAATACCCATCATCAGAATAATTTCATTCAGGAATAATCCAAATATAAACATTTAATGCAAGATTCCATATCTTTCACATCTCTTAAGTATTTCATTCTTAGGAGGCACTCATAACCCTACAGGGCAAAGATAATTCCTGACAAATTTGGAGTGGGAAGTCCGTTATAGGGAAGGTAAGGTTGAAGGCAGTTCAGGTTGTCTTAGAGCAGGGAAATACGGGCCATGTGAAAAATCAAACTCACCATGCTGTGACGATACAGCAGTAGGTATTACTGTTCTGTACATGAGTCATCTAGTTTGCTTGTGGGTGATCCGCAGGCCCCAAATGACACGGCAACATCTTCTATACTCTCTGTCATGCTTCATAATATTATAACTGTATTAATAACAACTGCATTAGTAGCTTTGACGAAATGTCAAAGACTTTTCCATTTTATAATGTCTTATTTAAAATTTAATGAGATATTACCAGGCGTGGTGGCTCACACCTGTAATCCCAGCACTTGAGAGGCTGAGGCAGGAGGATTGGTCCAAGTTCGAGACCAGCCTGGGCTACAAAAGGGAGCTCAAGGCCAGCCTCAACTGCATGATGAGACCCTGTCTCAAAAAGACAATAAATAAATAAATAAATAAATAAATAAATAAATAAATAAAATTTAATGAGATATGAAAAGAAATCTATTCTTTGGAGGAATTGGCATTGCATCATTTCCTAAATATTGACAATACCATTTCTTAGTTGTATTTCTCTTTACACTTTACAAAGAACACAATTCCCAAATTTGGAACAGCTACTGCCAGATTTTAAAATACATATTCAAGGTCTTTTCCAATGTCTCCCTCAAATACCACAATGTTATGATATTCACATCAGAGGGAGAAAAAAATACAAAAATATTCATGACCTGAAATATTAATTACAGAGCTATAAGAAGGATGAAAATGTGAAAAGGGATCGATCGAGAGCCTTATGTAACTATGAGACATGAATGAAGAGCTTCATACATAAAAGTAAATAAAAATTCATTCATTAACATGTGGAGACAGTTTTCCATCCATCTTGTCATTACATCATGTTCCAAGGCAGTCTATTACCTGTTGTCTCCAGTAAACCTACCTATAACCCCCTAGTTTCTTGGATCAATTGTTTATTTCCCAGACATCTAATGTTTGGAGATGCTGTTACAAGACAGCCAGTGAATAATGTTGGGATGAGATAAGGCAACATATGAGGGTTGCTGAAAAATAAAGAGCCCCTAGACTAGAGAAGTCGAGGAAAATGACAGTTTCAGAAAAAGGAATATTGGATAAAAGGATACTCAACCTTGAAGATTTGCCTTGAGGTAAAGTGAAAATGACCTCAAAACAAAAATGGATTTGGAGGGAAATAAAATCATTGGGAATTTGGACAGTCTTGCCCAAGGTAAGGGCAGGACTCCCAACACTGCCTTGTAATGTTCCCTGTATGTTACAAAAACATGACCAGGTCCCTAAACAGTAAGAGCCAGACAGCCTTGCGTAATACCCTTCTGTTCACTGTTTAGTGAGAGTGGATCATATTATAAACAAAAAAGGGAGCACTGACTGAGCTAACTTGGAAGACTAACCACCTGAAGTGCACTGATGAGGCTTTGATCCCCAGCACCACCTGTAGTGCCGGTCCCTGCTCCCAGGTGCACTGAGGCAGCCACTGAGACAGGACATGGTGGGCCACTCCTGTACTCCCAGTGATGGGGAGGCTGAAAATAGGAGGATCACGATGCGTTCAGGAGGTTTAGTGAGACCCTGTACCCAGTATAAGAAGCAGAGCAATCAAGCAAGAAAACAAACAAGCTAGAGAAAACTGTGTTCAAAATTCTAAGAGGAAAGTTAGTGACGTCCTCTCAGCACGTAGGTATTCAGAAACGTCCTAGCGTCACAGTCATTCATTGCTGCTTGGCTACCTTAAGCAGCTTAATAGGAGGAGAGACCAAATTGCAAGTTTCCAAAAAATGAGACAAGAGTAATTTAAATGAAATTAATAAAATAATATTTTGATAATTTGTCCACAAATAACAGCTGGGAGGTGAAAGGAAAGCAGCAATTCGGGAGATGAACAATTGAAGAGATTTGGTGCTTTGAATAATCAAAGAGATGGGCATAGTCAAGTCACTTTTGAAAGAAGCAAGCAGAGCAAGAGCATTTCAGAGGCATCGAGGAAGGATGCAGCAGCTCACAGAGTAAGAGGACAGATGTACTCGGAGACTGGCGTAAACACTTGAGCCTTAGACTAGGATGGTGGAGTTTTTGAATCAGCTTTCCTCTGGGTCTTTGGTGATTAGAGTTTCATAGTAAATAATGCAAGAGAATAGAAGGAAGTATAAAAATGCAGTTATGTAGAAACTTCTTTGTGTCTACGTTTTAACATAGTTCAACTTTTAATTTAATTTGATTTTTAATGCAGACTGCTTTCTCTCTTTTGATAGCCATACCTTTCTAAATATTTGAGATTTCTGTTCCCCTAGTGCTTCGCCTTTTCTCATGTCTGATCTAAGATCCCCCATACCTTCTGCTCGTACCTGATGGTAAGTCATATTTCTGAAAAATGCCACCTTATGTTCAAGGTGCTTGTGTATCTGAAAATAGTTAACATACAACTTTATACACTTGAGAAATAAAAATCACTACAAGAAGATTATTCTTGTTTGTGGAAATTCTGATCATTTATTTGCAGAACAAAGCATCGATTGTGCCACTTAAGTAAAATTCAAAATGTTGGAGCCTATGCTTGGTAATAAAGGTCCTTGTGGGTAACTTTAGTTCTATTACAAGAATTTGATAATTTGATGTTCATTTATCTCAAATTTGTTAGGAAAAGACCATGTCAAACATTATGGTGTCCCATAACTGCTTGTGGGTTTGTTATAGGAAACTAGTTAGGACGAATAATGTAAAGCCGTTCAGCATACTGCCTAAGTAACAAAGTCAAAAGATCAAATGTCATGGTTATAAAGTGGGATTTTTACCATTCTAAACAGAGATGAGAGTGAAGTACTATACTCATCACTACCAGGAAACCAAGGGGAAAATATTTTTAATAAAATACATTGTTGTCAGGGCCAGCAAGACAGCTCAGCAGATTAAAGCACCTGCTTAGGTAGACACAGGGAGGGGATTTGATCCCTGACTTGTTGTGCTGGGCCGGCCCTTGGAGTGCACAGAGAGGGTGCTTGAGATTGGACATGGTAGAGTGCACCTATAATATCAGTGCTTGGGAGGCTGAAAACTGGAGGATCAATATGAGTCTGATCTGTGTAGTGAAACCCCATAGACCCTGGACTAAATATGGAAAAAACATAATTATCTATATTAGTCAATAAAAGATAAACAAAGTTTGAAAATAGTGTCGTAGGTCAAATTTAAGCCAAAACTCTCATAGGTGTATCACTGCACCATAAATATTAAAGCCAAGAAAATGATCATGTTATTCATGTTCTGAGAATTCAAAGTTGATCAAGTTACTAGATTACTATTCTTGGTTCACTTCCTTTTCATTGGAACCTCTATTACTAAAATCTACAAAGACCTTGGGACAGACAGGAGAGAAAGAGGCAGACAGACATACAGATAGACAGACAGACAGATGGCCAGAGAGGTGGAGCATCAATTGATGATTCTTTCACTTTTCTCTTAGGAATTTAGACTAAAACTAACATGCAAAGACTAGTAGAATAATCTACAATTGTTTATTCTATGCGCATCAAAGATTTGATTAAGAATACTTAGAAATGTGCTGGAACAAATATTATGCCTTGAGAGGACATGTAACATGCCACCAAGAACCTAGTTAAAATCTAATCAATAAAATATAGTTTATAAGAAATTAAGTAGCAGCTTGATTACATTCAGAAATAAACATGTTCAACCCCTTTATGCCAAATAGTTTCTATTAAAAAACAGCATAGTAGATATTTTTATGTGCATCTATTAGTGTACTGCATTGGCCTCTTACTTATGTACATAATAATTAAACATGATAGTAAACTCTTAAAACATGGCCTCATTGATATGCGCAAAATAGATGATATTCTTCAAAATCCCCACTTATTATTCACGTAAATGTTAGTGGATCACATAAAGGTTCATGTAAATATATTTTTGTGCTTGTTAATGTAAATCAAGATAAGTGATGTCTTGGCAATTTTCCCTATTGCTGAGACGAAACACCCAAAGTTAAAGGATGAAAAGTGGTATTTCTGCTCACAGTTGGCAGAGGTTCCCGTCCATACTCAGTTGGCTCTAAGGAAATGCAGCATGGTAAGGGACATCACAGAGGACAAATAGTACTTTACCGGCAGATAGACAGCAGCCACCAGGAGAAGCAGAGGTAATCATGTGATGGTATCAGCCTTCGTTCTGTCCCTTATTCAATCTAAGCTACCACCACGGCCCTCAGGTAGCAGGTCAGGGCATCCCTACTCCCGGCATCACACCATTAAGCCCAGCATGATATTCTTAATCCCAGCAGGACACAACCTATATCCAGCCACCTCCAAAAAGCCTCATCCAGGACTGTATCACACCTTGTGTGGACATCTAGCTATAAGCCATAGCATCAGCTTAAACTTACTTGTACCAATTATTCATAAAAAGAATAAAAAGCGGGAGGTGGGGAGATAGCTCCGAGGTACAAGTGCCTGCTGGGCAAGTGCAAGGTCGTGAGTTTGAACCCCAGTCCCACAAAAAAAAAAAAAAAAAGAAAAAAAA